>BQNB010180127.1:0-12708 GCA_026074375.1 Tanacetum coccineum | reverse complement strand
AGATCTTGCCATCTACATCCACCAAAGCAAGAGTTCTTGTCATTTTCATCCAACACAAAGAACATAGATATGTAGATCTACAAGATTAGATCTACAAGATTGAAAGATCTCATCATCATCTTCATCCTTTTGAAGTCTTCCCATCAATGGAAGTTCATTTAGATTATCATTTGTTTATTGCATTCATCAATCAAACTCTTTGTAATATGTAGAGGTTATATAGGCTATTTCTAGCGGGTTAGAATATGGGATTCATTGTTGTGTTGAAAGGGTTGTTAGGTTGGTTCTTCCTTGATTTAGAACCCAATATTTAGCTTTATACAGGATAAAGTGTAAGCGACGATGGGTTGGTTCTACCGGTGTTAGGACTCGGTATTTAGCTTTGTACGGGATAAATTATAAGCAACGTTATGTAAGGTTTTCTCCGCCAAGAAGGGAGCTTGTTGATCTAGTGAAGTAACTCTCGAGTTGTGTACTCGAGGAGTAGAGTAGGGCGGAGAGGAGCTCCGTGACTGAACCACTATAAATCATCATGTTTGGTTTGCTTTCCCTTTTACATATCATCATCTCTTTATTTTATAATTATGTTTGTGTTATAGCTTGATTATGATTGTGTTGTGACTACATGTTTATTCTATGGTTTCCATTGTTCATATAGTCATAAACTATTTTTGGTACCTTTCATATTAAGTTACGATTGTTCGGGTATTTGATGCAAAAGTTTTAAGATTTTAATCAAAAACGTATTCACCCCCTCTACGTTTTTCAACACTAACTTAACAATTCTAGTCCCTGCGAGTCTTTCCTAATGATAACTAAAGTAGTTCCGGATAAGTCAACATGTTTTAAGGCTAACAAACCCTCAGAATTCCACCCCAAAAATGTGAGGTTCGCCTTTAGATCTATAAGAATTTGGGTATCTATTATTGATACCTAAGATGGTTTATACCTTTAGCTTTCTCGAGTTAAGGAGTGAGCAGTCACATGTGTCTATTCCGTCATTACGGATGTGTACGTGTGGTCTTCATCGCTTTTTCTGGAGCATTGAGATCGGTATTAAATTATATGAGTGTACCGGTAGCATATTAAATTCTAGAACTTGTTATTGTGATGCATCCCGAGACCGCATAGTAAGTATTAGGATTTGCTTGATAAGAGGCATTAGGATTAACCTATGTTTTAAACCTGTAATTGTTACGATGGTCACACCGATCATATAACTATCCCACACCCTTGCCATGCACTCATTATTAGTGCATGATACCCTTAGTATAACCCTCCGAGCCTATCATTTTTCACGGTTCTCGTAATTTTCTAGTGGATTCCAGATTATTAATGAAGAACATTGTTAACCTTTAAACTAATCGTTACACCCAAATAGCCTTATCCTACCTTGTATGTACTCACTTTTAGGACATTATTGTGTTTAACCCAAGTTAATTATTTGAGTACACGGTTGCTAAGTCCTTATCCTTGTAAATACTGTTTTGGGACAATTAGGATTCATGGTAGTATTTATTTCGCGGAAGAATGGGGAAGAAAAGTTAAGTCAATACCCTCATATGTTTGTCAAATGATCGCCATGTTATTTTGATCCACCTCAATACGGGTCATTAGATAGATTGTAAATATCGAGCATGTAAAAGCTCAAGTGTAGGGGTACGTGTTATAAACCCCATGTGATGTATTATGTTATTAAAAAAATTGAGAAAAGAAAAAGAAAGAGATTGATATAGAGTTGTGTAGAGTTTGTAGATCTTCGTTCGAGTCTTGGCTTAGCAACCATACCAAAGTGTATTCGTATAAATAATTAGCTAACCCTTCCACTCCAAATTCACCCAAAGCCACCCAAATGTATCCCATCCGTTTCAGATTCCATTATATGTTATCTTACACCTATACCCCACAACCCTTTAAAAGAACTCTTAGATAGTAATGAATAATACTTGTGCCTAGCGGTGGAGGTTTGATCCTTTACCAAGCCTATGGTAATTTGTATGCTATGACAAGTAATGAGTGTTGATTTTTTGTTTCCCCTATATGTTATAATTTATTATACAACCGAGTGAAAGAGAGAATCCCCAAACACTTATATGAGGTGCTAGTATATATTTTCCGTGCTTTTAATTACGAGGTCTAGAAGGTTGTGTTGTAAAATACTTTTAAAGAGTAAGTAAAATAACCCTCATGTTGTTATTGTCTAGGTAGAAAAGCCCATTTGCTTGAGGACAAGCAAATCCCAAGTGTAGGGGTATTTGATGAGGTGTCATTTTATACACTTTTTTGAGGTTGTTTAACCCCCTAAATCGTGCATTTATGCCCAACATAGGTACTTAATCGTTCATTTTCAGGTATTTCACATTTGGAAGGCATTTGGAAGAATTGCACGTGACTTGAGCTCATTTGGAGAAGAAACGGACAAGACTACGGACCTACACCAACATCTCTCAAGATAATGTTCTCAGTAGTTAGAGACGGCGTCACAGATACAACGTGACGCCGTCACAAAGAAGACCAAGACGGCGTCACAAGATCTCACGACGGCGTCAGGGCACACGACCCAACCCATTATCTAGAATATTCTCTTTCATGACGGCGTCACAACTAAAACGCGACGCCGTCACAACGATTTTCCTATAGATAAAAACCCGAATTTAGGGTTTTGAGTGTGTAACTTTAGAATAAAAAGAGGGTACGAACCCTAGTTCATTTAGCAGCTGTTAGGAACGATTTTAGGTCCTAAAAACCCTATTGTACTTCCTCTAACTCATGTTTTAATCAAGTAATGTTTATTTAATCATTCAATATGTCTATTTGTTGTTTGATTCATTTATGTTCTTGCTTTATCTTTAACATGCTTGGCTAAACCTCCTATTGTGTTTATTTATGATTGTATGAAACCTAGAATGTAGATCTTAGTGGTGTTGCTTCTTGTGATGGATATGCATGTTAGGTCTTAGAAAACCACCTTTTGTTTGTATCGCTGTTGATATGTCTAGGAAAACATAATTGTGTAGAAAGGATACCATCGGGTAACAGTCTTCATACTATCTTGCCCCTTATATGGTTGATCCACTCTTAATATATTTCACATGCATTTAATATACTTTTAGGGGCCTTGTAATAGTCTTTATACTACCTTACTTGTGCGTTGCCTTAACGGAATATTAAATAGACAGCGGGTTCGTGTAATTCGTTCATGACTTAGGAAATAATTACATAGATCATCACAAGTGTGACAAAGCAACAACACTAGGAGAAGCAATCTAGGGAGTAATACATGATTAAATAAATACAATCTTTTATTATATTGTTATCACCATGATAAATGGTGGCGGCATTGGTCTGACGAGGTGTCATAAAGGAGTCAACTCAACTTAGCCGCCTAGATCTGATAATGAGACCCGTTCTGATACCATGTTGGATTATAGAATTTCCTGCTGATTCTTATGTTTCACCAATCACTATTTAAAGATTACAATGCATGACGATACCCTAACAAACATAACCCACAAAACGAGATTGGGCCTCTATTACTCTTTGCTATTCGAGCTGCGAAATCACAAAAGCTAGAAATGGACTTTAACTATTAAAAAATAAAGTTGAACACAAAAACAAAACTAAAGACAATTATCTTGATAGAAAATCAAGACTTTGATATGTATCCCGTCGCATCGGATAAGCGTAATCTAAAAAAGAGTATTTTCTTTTCTTCTTGATGATTGTCTAGACTTATAACGACGCGTGACAGAGCGTCCGATCGCTGGAGGCGGCGATTCTGGTATGCTCTTCTTTGGAATTTAATTATAAATCCATGGGCGCTGACGACGTCAGCTAATTCAATGTTTGAGAGTTATAAGAAAAACACTGAGCCATGTTTTTAGTGGCAGCTTGTTATGGCGTGTGGCAGAGGCTACACTAGTGATTCTGTTATACTTTTCTTCGGAATTTCAATACGAAGCCAATGGCGCTGACGACGTCAGTTAACCCATTCTTGTTTAGGGTTATGGTTAAAACAACGACCAAATTGGGTTTAATCCAATTTTTTTTCGTTAGAGGTATTAGGGTTTGACGGGGTAGCTAGAGACGTCGGCTCAAGGTTGTCGACTAGACCTCAGGATAAGACATGCTCAGATATCATGTTGAATTATAGAATTTTTCGCCGGTTCTTATGTTTTAATAATCATTATTTATAGATTACAATACATGATAAAACCTTAATACCCATAACCCATAAACGGGCTCGTGCCTCTAAGAGCAAATGGTGTAGTAACACCTAAGTTATTGCCACCTGTGCGCCACACCAGCCTTTTTCCACTTAACTTACAACCAACTAACTTACCAAAAAACAACTCCAACACGTAACTTGCACTAACTTATACTTTTGAGACCCACTATTTTTTCCTTTTAAATTATACAACAATACAAACTACAATAAAATAAAAAAACATATGAAAATTGATAAGTGCTTAATTGTATATATTAAATACCCGGGATTTTGCCTAATAAAAGCCAGAAAATGCCAAAAGGATAGAAAAATGTGTGCTTTTGTGTCTATTGTGCAGGAAAGGATAATAAAGACAAAAGTGAGCAAAATCAGTCAAAAACCGACAAGAAACGGAGAAGACAAGAAAAAGAGTGAAGACGGGAAGCCAAATCAATCAAAAGCCGGATCAGCCCGATACAGGAGAAGAAAGAATGAAGATTAAATTGAAGTTAAAGGACCAATGATGACAAGTTTGCAAAGCTTAAGGGTTCTTTTGGATATTCTTGAAGTCAAAGGGCTAAAGTTGCAAAAAGTTTAAAGTTGCTTTACAAAAGGAAAAAGGGAATATCAACTACAAGGGCCAATTATGTCAAGTTCGAAAGTTGTTTTTACACTACAAAGAAGGAAATGAAACACAAGGACTGTTTTTGCAAATAAGCCAAACCTTTCAAACTAAACACGCGGGTCAAATTCCCCAACCGCTTCCCAACGATTTTTCCCGCCAAAATTCGAGAAATCCCAATCTTCCCTAAAACCCTTCCCCGCTCCTTTTCTCTTCTTTACCTCGTATTAAACAACCCTCCCCACGTCATTTGAGACACGTGTCAACTTTCGATTGGCCCAAACACCTCACGTTTTGAATCCAACGGCATAAATCAAGCTTAAGATCCAAGGGCTAGAAATTGAACAAGCTTACATCTTCTCATAGGGATTTCCCTCTATAATAGAAGCTTAATCGTATCAATTTGGAAAGAGTTAGTTTAGTTTGAAGTTTCAGGTTTGCATTTTCTTATTTTTAAGCACATTTCTTTTTTAAGCTTTTCGAATTTGTTCTCATTTACTTGTACTATTGTCATTTCAGCTTGTACTTTTACATTTAATCAATAAAAGCCTAATCTCAGCTTCTTTGTTCTTTGATTTCAATTTTAAGAAATTTTTACTTCAATAAGCTCTCATAAGCTCATTGGAGCTTATACTTGTTAATAAGCTCAAATTCAGTCAAAAGCTTGTTTTAAGTCATTCATTTACTCAATTTGTTCATTTCACATCAAAACATGACCACTTGAGGTAGTTTGATTCAAAATTGGAAGCAACAAGGAGTAATAAGCTAATATTAGCTTATTGAGCTTACACTCAAGGTATAAGGCAAGTGCCACCTTAGGTTTTGATTTGAGGTCACTCACACACAAGAGGTGACCTAGGGTTTAGAGCTCCATACTCATGGTTTATATTCATGTTTTTGATTTTAATCATAAATCTAGTCTTAATTCTTTAGCTTATGGTTAGGTCTAGAATTGTGTGTGCTTAATCCTGTTCAAATTGTGTAGATAAGTTTTAGATATTCAATATAATTTTCTTCATTTAATTGTAATTAGAATCATTAGAGTTGTCAATTTCTTTAATTCTGTTAAAGTAGTTTAGAAAAGCTAGCTGAGAAACTAGCTTATTCTTCTTAATAAGCTAGGACTTTTAGTGCTTAAATAGTTCAAATAGGTTAGTATAAAATAGAGTAGATATAAAAGTTATGGTCAGTTTTTAGTTTAAAAATAGATTTTAGATAAAATACATTTTAGACAGTTTAGGATAAAAGAGTGTTTGGTTTTAAGCTGTGGTTGACTTTTAAAGTCAATTAAATCCTGTCAAAATATTTTACTTAGTTGAGTTAGATCATATTATCAAGTTTTAAAAAGAATTTAGAAGTTAGTTTGTAGAATTCAAAGTTTTGAGCTCTAAGAATTGATTCTAGCACCAGGGGAGTTTTTAGCTAAATTGAATTTAGTGTTAAGTAGTTCAAAAGTATTCAAAGATTTAAAATTTGGATACTGCAGGTTTACATACAATTAGTGAGTGAGTTCATGAGAATTTAGTTAAGAAATTTGCTCTGAACTAAGGGTTTTTGGTCAATCACATCAGCAACAACAGTTACTGCTGTTGTTGCTATACACTTTTCTAGTGTCCTTTAAGCATTCATAATTAGAAGTTAGAAAGTAGAATTAAGCACATTATTAGTAGTCCATGAGTTTTACAAAAGTCATCATTTTAGATTTCATTTTAAGCTCTTAGACTAGCTTATTTTTCCTTACAAAAGTTGAATAGCAGCAGAATTGAGTTCTAGCTTATTTCTTCTTGATTTCTAAGTTCTAGTTGTAAATTTTAAAATCCTTTTATCTAGGTTAGTTCTATATCAATAGGTTAGCTTATTTTCAAAAATTCAGCTTCTAAGGATAAGTAATAAGCTAGTTAGCTTATTAGAAAAAGCTTAAATTTAGTTTTAAGCATGAATTTTCACTTTTCATTAGAAAGTTTCTTGTTATTCTTGTTAACACTTAGCTAATTTCTGTCTAGATATCCTTAGTACACATCTCAATATCCATATAGCTCCTTTTGTTTTTCATTTTCATTTAGAATTAAGCAAGGAATAAGCCATAAACTAGAAAAGCTAGTTAAGCACTAGTTTCTGTAAAGCAGAATTAGAAGCTAATTTTCTAGCTTATCTAGTTGTTAAAAGTAGTAAGTGCTTTTGTTAAAGTTGTAGTCTATAAGCTCTTCTATAACTTTGTAGTTTTAAGATTTTGCTAATTCTCACTTTTTAATAAGCCAAAAATAAGCCATATCGTAGGGTCTGTTTTGTAAATTTGTCATGTAGTTAGGGGTATACGTTTTAAAAGGGGGGGGGGGACTGTAGTGTAAAATTTAGAAAGTTTCTCCGCCTACCCTTTACTTTCCTTTATTACACTTTCTACCCTGTCTTTTTAGAATAATAAAATAGTTTTTAATAATTTTGAAATTAGTTTAAATAAAATTAGGGTTTAGTTTTAATTGATAAAATTAGGTTTCAATTAGGGTATAAAAATTAGGGCTTTTTGTTCCATTAAATTTCTGCACCTTTCTAGTTTATAAAAACCATTTTTCCTTATTTTTCCAGTTTAATTTGTATTTTCTAGGAATTAAAATAGATTTTAGTTAATTTCTTTTTCTTAAATAATTCATAAAAAATAGAAAAATAGTTGAAAAATTAAAATTCTTTTTGTGAAAATTTTCTTTTTAAATCTAGTATTTTTGAAAAATAAAAGTAAAATTTTAGTGATAATTTTTAGAAAAAGTTTATTTTTGTTAATTCATTTTTCTTTAAAAATTCATAAAAAATTCAAAAATAGTTAAAAAATTCCAATTCTTTTTCCTAAAATTTTCTTTTTAAATTTGTGATTTTTAGGCATTAAATTTGTTATTAGAAGTGCTTTAGATTTTAAATTCTCGTTTTAGCTCACGTTTTTAATTCACATTTGTTAATTTTTCGTGCTAGTTAATTGATTTTAGTTTCTTTAATCATTTCTATAGTTTAATTGTGCTATTAAATTTGTAGTATAATTCAAAAGTCAAAAATCTTTTAACCATTCTTAACTCGAATCCGAATTATCACCAAATCTCAATTCACGACTTCTTCGAGGAATTTACGACCCGTGTATTAATTACTTTCCTAAGTGATTAATTCCTTACGGTATCTTGGTTAGTGAAAGTTTGCACTATAGAGACATATACTATACTCACACACGAAATCAGTAAGTATCTTTCCCAACCATTCCCAAAATCTATCACGCATGCACGTAACATATCTTCTAGTGTCTGAATGGTTCTTTCGCTCTGTCCATCAGTCCGCGGATGGTAAGTCGTACTCATATCCAAACGAGTACCTAAAGCCTTTTAGAATGCCCTCTAGAAATTTGACGTAAACCTACCGTCACGGTTACAAATGATTGAGACTGGTATTCCATGTCTCGTGACTACTTCCTTCATGTACAGTCTTGCCAATTTGTCCATGGAGTCATTTTCCCTCATTGGTAAAAAGTGTGCAGACTTGGTAAGATGGTCTACAATTACCCAAATGGTATCATAACCACTTGACGTCCTTGGGAGCTTGGTGACAAAATCTATAGTGATATTGTCCCACTTCCATTGAGGAATCTCAGGTTGCACCAACAATCCAGATGGTTTTTGGTGTTCAGCTTTGACGTTTAGGTATGTCAAACACTTGCTAACATAGGTGGCTATATCGGCTTTCATGTTGGGCCACTAATATAACTTCTTCATATCTTGATACATCTTGTCAGAACCAGGATGGACATAATATTTTGACTTGTGGGACCCATGCATAATCAAAGTTCTTAGGTTACCATAGCACGACAACTAACTTTTGTTATTCAAACACAGCGTTTCGTCAGACGCGGTTCCAACTTTTCTTTCTTAGGGTCGTCCGATTCTCTTAAATTTTCAATCAGCATACCTCCCACTTCTTCAGCACCAAGGTTTTCTGGTTTTATTGCCTCAGTCTGAGCTTTCAATATTTGCTTGGGAAGATCCAAACCAATAGTCATCACTAAGGCTCAAACCCGTAATAGCTTAATTCGTTCCTTCCTGCTTAAAGCATCTGCCACTACATTTTCCTTTCCTGGTGATAACGAATCTCATAATCATAATCACTGAGCAACTCTAACCAACGACGTTGCCTCATGTTCAATTCCTTTCGATCAAGGATGTGTTGCAAACTTTTATGATCAGTGAACATGGCACACTTCGTTCCATATAGATAGTGCCTCCAAATCTTCAGAGTGAACACTACTGCTCCTAACTCCAGATCATGAGTCGTGTAATTCTTTTTATGGATCTTTAATTGACATGATGCATAAGCAATCACCTTCTCGTTCTGCATTAACACAACACCTAATCCCATATGCGAAGCGTAGCAATAAACAATAAAGTTCTCGGCTCCTTCAGATAAAGCCAAGATAGGTGCACTGCACAAATTTTCTTTCAACAGTTGGAAAGCTGCTTCTTGTTTGTCACCCCAATCAAACTTAACCTTCTTCTGGGTTAGCTTGGTCATTGATTTGGCGATCTTCGAGAATCCTTCAATGAATCTTCGGTAATAACCGGCAAGACCTAAAAATTGACGGATCTCCGTTAGTGACTTAGGAGATGCCCAATCTTTAATTGACTCGATCTTAGCGGGGTCCATATGAATGCCCTTACTGTCAATCATGTGATCGAGGAACTATACTTTTGGAATCCAAAATTCACACTTAGAAAATTTTGCATACAACTCCTCTTTCTTAAGCAATTCCAAGATTAACTTAAGATGCTTTTCGTGCTCTTGCTTGCTCTTTGAGTAGATCAGAATATCGTCAAAAAAGACAATCACAAATTTGTCCAGGTATGGTTTGCACACCTAATTCATGAGGTCCATAAATTCAGCCGATGCGTTAGTCAAACCAAATGGCATAACTTGAAATTCATAATGTCCATATCGAGTTTTGAATGCGGTCTTCGAGATATCTTCTTCACGAACCCTTAGTTGATGATAACCTGACCTCAGGTCGATCTTCGAGTAGACACTCGACCCTTGAAGTTGATCGAACAAATTATAAATCCTTGGTAGCGGATAACGGTTCTTTACCGTTAGCTTATTTAGTTCCCGGTAGTCGATGCACATCCGGAATGATCCTTCTTTCTTCTTGACAAACAAGACCGGAGCTCCCCAAGGTGAGGAACTTGGTCTTATAAAGCCTTTGTCGAAAAGTTCCTGGAGTTTATCTGACAATTCTTTCATTTTGGACGAAGCCAATCGATAAGGCGCCCGTGCTATAGGTGCAACACCAGGTACTAAATCAATTTGAAATTCTACTTGTCGGGTTGGTGGAATAACTAGCAAGTCCTCGGGAAATACTTCGGGGAAATCTCAAGCAATAGGTACATCCTCAAGTCGCTTCTCTTCCGACTTGTCTTCAGCCTTCTTTGTGGTAACATGCGCCAAAAAGACATGACATCCTTTCAGCAAATACTTTTGCGTTTTGGTGCACGAGATGATGTTTAATCAAGACCCGTGCTCGTTGCTGCTTCTGTTACCATGAACAATTAAGGTTTCATTTCCAAATGGGATACGAATGATCTTCTCATCACAAATGATTACAGCATGATATTTTGATAACCAGTCCATGCCAATTATGACGTCAAAACTACCCATCTCTACAAGCATTAGGTCGATGTTGAATGGATGATTCAGAAAATTCAAAGTGCAACCTTGTATAAGTGTATTAACCAAAATTATTCTACCATCAACTAACTCGACGTCATAACAATGGTCTAGTGTATTTGGGATGATATCAATCAAAGAACTAAATGCAGTAGACACGAAACTCCTATCGACACCAGTATTAAATAAAATCGAAGCATAGCGATTGTTTAGGAGGAACGTACCTGTGACAACATTGGAGTTTGGGTTTGTCTATGCAGTACCCACGCCATAAGCTCTTGCCACAGCATTACCATTCCCAGCTTGATTTCCCTGATTCTTGTTCCTTAATTTTGGGCAATTATTCTTAAACTAGCCCTGAGCTCCACACTCAAAGCAAGTGAGAACTCTTTGATTTGCCCCTTGGGCTCTTTGGTTGTTGTTGGCAGCAGCAGGTTGGCTTTTACAGTCCTGGGCCGAATGGCCAGTCCTCTTGCAGTTGGTGCACTTGGGAGCATACTACCCGTCATGGTGATAGTTGCACTTAGGTCATAGAGGTTTAGATCTTCCATAGGGTTTCTTCTCCCCAGGCCCTGCAGTGTAGGCCCGTGCCACATTATGCCTTTTGAAAGGCTGCTGCTGGTTTTGGTTGTTCCTCAAACTTCCTTTAATTTTCAGCTTGTCGTTCAGCAAAAGTGCAGATCTTTTGATCCATCAGTTCAGTGACAAACTCAATAGCTTCCTGCCTGGTCTTTGGCTTAAATGCCATCAAACTTCCATGAATCATGTTGGGAAGACCACTGACATACTTTTCAACTTCATCCGATTCTTCGGGAAACATCCTATCGCACATCAATGGCAACTCTTAAAAACGTTGGTTATAGCTCAACACATCAGTACCTTTCACTTTCAGATTCCAGAGTTCAATCTCTAGCTTCTTGATTTCGCCCCTTGGGCAGTACTTATTGGTCATCATCTTTTTCAATGATTTCCATGTCATTCCATATGCAACCTCATGAGTAACAGTCTTAACGTGGGAGTTCTACCACGTTAAAGCATTTCCCTGTAGGGTACATGTAGCAAACTTGACTAGATTTGCAGTAGTGCAGTTGCTTATGTGCAATACGGATTCCATTTTCTTGATCCACTAGGTTAAACCAACAACTCCTTCAGTACCCTTAAAATTCACGGGTTGGCATTTGAGAAAGTCACTTAAGGTACACTCTCGAGCAACAGGCATTCGCCTTCTTCCATCACTCCCCGAATCATGACTGTCATCGCCATTCCTGCTTCTGTCTGTGTCACGTTCTGCCAATGCATCAGCAACTCCTTGGGCAATTAGTGCCTTAAGTTGAGCATCAGTCATAGGGGTAGTGGTGGTGGTTGTTGTTGTGGCGGTTCTTTTCTTTGGTGGCATTTTCTTCAAATTACAAGAAAATATAATACACGTTAGATTTCATACAATCATAAATGCGACATGACATATGCACAATAAATAAAATGAGATCATAACACACAGTGAAATATACAACTAAAGTGAAATCAACAACGATATAAATAAATCAACATCCATATATATAACAATGTCGATAATCATACATGATATTTTGGTTACAAAGACCAGTATAATGAAATACAAAATGGAAATATGGTCCTAAGGCAATGCTAGCTGGGGGTCACCCATAATACTTAGCATGCCATACAAGATAGCTAAACAATGAAAAAAGATCCATACAACCTACTAGCTGGGAGTAACCCATAGAACTTAGTAGGCTATACATGATAACTAACAAATGATACAATACTAACAGCTACTACCAGCATCCTCTGGTCCATCCTGAGGTCCTGCCTTTGCAGTACGTATAAGATCTCTAAACATGTCGTGCTCGTGCTGAATGTGGGCCATCAGTCTGTCCTCATCTCTGATCCTCTATCTTTGTACTACATCAACATCTCTTTGTAAAGCTCTAATCTGGGCCTCTATGGCCTGGATCCTACTCTTAAAGTGCGACCATGCCTGTCGGGCAATAATGGCCTTACGCTCGTAAGAAGAAGCCATCAAGCTAAAGTATCTCCTCTCCCTCCTCAATATAGAAACCTGAGCTCCTAGCAAGGCTCGGTCATCCTGTGCGTCCTTGGTCACCTCGCGCAGCTACACCTTTAAATATGTATATATAAATATATGAATATAATTACACACAAGGATCAAGATCCA
>BQNB010180126.1:1701-12708 GCA_026074375.1 Tanacetum coccineum | reverse complement strand
ATGACCTATACAACAATCTAAAGATTTATGAAACTGAATTTAAAGGGTCATCAAGCTTAAACCAATATTCACATAATGTGGCTTTTGTATCTTCCAATAACTCTAGCAGTTCTAATCAAGCTTATGGTTCTAACTCTTCCAATACTGATAGTATGAGTGATGTTGTGATCTATTATTTCTTTGCAAACCAATCTAACATTCCACAATTAAATGATAAGGACTTACAACATATTGATGTTGATGACTTGGAAGAGATGGATCTAAAGTGGCAGATGCTATGTTGGCCATGAGAGCCAAAAGATTTCTAAATAAGACTGGAAGGAAGATTAATCCAAATGGTTCTGAGACCATTGGGTTTAACAAATCAAATGTGTAATGTTATAACTGTCATAAAAAGGGTCATTTTGCAAGGGAGTGTAGGGCTCCAAGAGAGAACAGGAACAGAGAACCTGTAAGGAGGAATGTGATAGTAGAAACAACAAAGACAAAAGCTTTGGTGGCTCTAGATGGACCTGGATATGACTGGAGTGATCAGGCTGAAGAAGGACCTACAAACTTTTTACTTATGGCACTTACATCTTTAGGTTCTTCAAGTTCTTCAAGCTTAGATTCTGAGGTATCTACTTGTTCTAAAGCATGTTTAAAATCTTATGAAACTCTCAAAGAACATTATGATAATCTGACAAAAGATTTTAATAAGTCTCAATTAAATATAGGTGCTTGTAAAGCAGGTCTAGAATCTGTAGAGGCTAGACTAAATATGTATAAAAAGAAGAGTAAATTGCAAAAATGGTCCTTGTGGTTTGGCCAAATTGCAGATTTGGTCCGTCGAATTTAGAAATTGCAAAAACAGTCCATATTTTGAAGGTTTGGTTCCACTTTTGGTCCTTGGTCGACCTAAAATGACTAAAATACCCCTCTGTTCTTTTACAAAAACCATCCGTTAAGAGGGGTATTTTAGTCATTTCAGGTCGACCAAGGACCAAAAGTGGAACCAAACCTTCAAAATACGAATTGTTTTTGCATTTTCAAAATTCGACGGACCAAATCTGCAATTTGACCAAACCATAAGGACCGTTTTTGCAATTTACTCTTTTTAATTCATAATAAAAAATTTAAAAGTCAAAAAAATATAAATCTTTTTTTTTAAAATTTTCTTTTATCATTTTCACCTAGGAAAAATAGAATTATTTTCGTAGGGTTATTTTTGCAAAATTTCAATTTTTAAAGAACGGGTTTCGTACCCGGTTCTCGTTTTCTTTGTTTTTCACCTTTTTAAGCTTCCGTTTTAGGATTTTCTTTCATTTTTCTTTTAATTTTGCTATTTTAAATTAGAAAAACAAAAAAAAATCATTTAGGATTTAATTTTTGATAATTTAGTTTTTTTCTTAATTTGAGTTTTTACGTTTTCGTTATCGTTTTAGGTTTTAAGCATTTATTGCCTTCGTTTTTAGTTTTAATTTGATTTTATTTGCTTATCATTTTTAGAAATAGAAATCCAACGCTAAACTTGTTCCATTCATGCATTGATTATCAAACCGACTCTCGACTTTATCAATTCACGCCTCATCGGGATTACGACTTCGGGTAGGTTTTTAAGGGATTTTGTTTTGGATAAAAACAAATCTTTTTAGAGCCTCTTGGAATACTTTCTATTTGATTTTTGAGAATCCCTTATTAATATATATTTATTATATTTAATTATATATTATTTATATATAGTAAAGGACTTTTGAGAAAATCAAGATACAATACTCTTTTTCACTTATGAATGCAACAACTTTACTTTCATTCTAATGATTACGGATTAGCTTAAGTTGCATGAAATGTTAATTACTCAGAGGGTAAGCAAGAATGTTATAAGATAGATCTATTCGGGATTGACAATCCCCGTTCACGTGATTAGCGATCACTGGTGTCGACATACCGAGCCAACGAACGAACATTATACCATGTCGGAGCACGACTAGATTGGTGTCTACAGGGCCAACAACTACATACTCATGAACTCTTACTGTAGCTTGAATAAAGTGGCATACATATAAGTCTACGCCGCAGTTTCATGAACTTAGGGATGCAATCGTAATCACACATGGTGAATATTGTACTGGATACAATGGTCATGCATACTTTGCAAAAGCTTTGGTCCAACTATACTTAACTTTTTGTAACTATTGTATGGGATACAAAAGCCATACAAATATTTGATTCCAACATTCATACATACAATTTTTGTGACTATTACAAGGATTGAAATAGTCATGCACGTCTTTAATTCAACATTCATACTTACATTTTTGAGACTATTATAAGGATTAAAATGGTCATACACGCTTTGCAAATCTTTGATTTCAACATTTATACTTACAAAAACCTATGAACTCACCAAGTTTATGTTGACACTTTTAAGCATGTTTTTCTTAGGTGAAATAGATGCCTGGCTTACTTGATGCGCATTGGAGTCTAAACAATACAAGATTACTTTTCAAACGTAGAGGTCGTTCTCTCGCATCTTGTGCAAAGGTACTTATGAAGTAACGCTCCTGGACAATATTCCGATGCGACCCAATTTGGGGGTGTTACAGATTGGTATTCAGAGCCAAGGTTATAGAGAACTAGGTTGCATATTTTACCTAGACTATAATCGTTTTCACAAACATTGCATCACATCAAACTTTTTCATGTGCATACACACTACTTGCTTACTTTATGTGCTTACATGACATACATATATACATATATGCTTACATCCCTTATGTATATTTACATTATTTATATAAGAGTTATTATATAAATGATAGAACATTTCTTAAGGCAAAGTAATACTATAACTCGTATGTCCTAAACATTATCCAAACATTAATTTATCTTATATGATATTTTGCCATCATTCATTTATGCCATGATGCATTCCATTTCGCCATGCTTATTCTTTAAAAACAACAATGTTTTACTATATAAATGCTATTTATATACATACTTGATTTTCATTCCAACCACCTCAGACATTGTGAGTTACACAATGGTCTCATTTTACTTCTCAGACATTGTGAGTTGCACAATGGTCTCACTTATTTCTCAGACATTGTAAGTTATACAATGGTCTCTAAAACTTTTTTTTCATAACCTTATACAATATCATTTTACACGAAACCCGTCACAATTTTGTTTACATGGAATTATGTGTGAATCTAAGTATTACAAGTCTTGTATGGGCGGGACTTGTAATAGGAGGGCAACGTTAACATGACAATATTCAAGAATAACATTTCACAAGCAGCCGCAGCTAATTTTCAACCAAGGAAATACCGGTTATCGTCCCCTGATTGCAAATCAAATTAGACCTCCCAGTTTTCCTCCCGTTCAAAACAAGCAAAATGTTCAAAATCAAGGAAACAATCAAAACCGTTACAACCAAAACCAGGGAAATAATTACAATCAAGGATCAACTTACCAACCCCCGGTTAATCAAGGGCAAATTTATCGACCCCCAGTTATTCAACCTCCAACTTATCAAGCTCCCGCCTATCAAGCTCCAGCTCCTCAAATTCAAGGTGTATCAAAGGAAGATTTTCAAGCCTACGTAAAGGCTAATGATGCGGTAATGAGGAATATGCAAACTCAAGGCCCAAACATGCAAAATCAATTGACCAATTTGACGGACATGCTTTCCAAATTTGTTACTTCCAATACCGCCTCTACTTCAGGTTCGGGAACTCTCCCAAGTAACACCGTTACTAACCCGAAGGAAGATTTGAAAGGTATTACCACCCGAAGTGGTACTGCTTACAAAGGACCCACAATTCCTACTACTTCTTCTTCTCCTCCTAAAGTAGTGGAACGTGAGATCGAGGTCACAAAGGACAAGGTACCTCCTACTAATAATGGAAGCACCGAAGACGTCCAACCTCCGGTTGTCCATGTTGAAAATCACGTACCAATCTTCGAGCTCGTTGTTGCTCCCGTTAGTGCTCCGATGCCTAACCCAAAAATTTCAATTCCATATCCGTCGAGAAGAAATGATGAAAGGAACCGCGAGAAAGCTAACGACCAAATTGAGAAATTCTACAAAATCTTTCAAGATATGAGTTTTGAAATTAGCTTCGCGAATGCCTTGATTCTTATGCCAAAATTTGCCTCGACTCTTAAAGCCTTAATCGGAAAAAAAGAAAAATTAAGTGAAATGGCTAGAACTCCGTTGAATGAGCATTGCTCGACGGTCATCCTAAACAAGTTACCTAAAAAACTTGGGGACCCCGGTAAGTTCCTCATTCCGTGTGATTTTCCCGGAATGGATGAGTGCTTAGTCTTGGCCTATCTTGGCGCTAGCATAAATCTCATGCCATTATCCGTGTGGAAAAAGCTCTCTCTTCCGGAACTTACTCCAACTTGTATGACTCTTGAACTTGCTGACCGTTCGATCACTCATCTGATCGTGTAATCTCTACCGAAGATTGACTCGAAAAAGTTGTTGTGTATCCATTTCTTGCAGACTTTGTAGTCGTAGAGTTATGAAATTGAACCTCAGATCCCCACTAATTCTCGGGAATACTTCATAAAAGACCGGACTTGCTTTGAATGTGATGTGTACGAAGAGAATTAACTCTTCGTATATGGCAATAAGGCCCATTACTTTCAATCTTGATCAAACATTGAGATACTCTGCGGCAACTTATAAAGATAATGACGCAAACCAAAATCGACTCATTGAAATAGGCTTGTGAAAGAGTATTCTCAAGAAGTTCTTCATTTCTCCTTCTCCATGTTATTGCGATGGCAATCCCACTCTTAGATATTACCCATCTGTTTCTAACCTAGTACGTTCTCCACCCTCACCTCCCTTGTCCGGGATAGTGATTTTCTTCTTTTTGAGGAAGTCGATGCTTTCCTCGCTCTTGATGATGATCCAAGTTCACCGGAAGTTGATGACTTTTATTATGACCCGGAGGGGGATATTCTTCTTCTTGAAGCAATTCTTAATATTGATCCATCACCACCCCCTCCCAATCAAGGAAATTATTTGCCAGAAATTCAAAAAGAACTTAAAATTTGTGAAGCTAAAAATGAAAAATCTTCAATTGATGAACCTCCCAAGGTCGAGACCTACAAGGTCTAACCTCCTCATGCTAGAATACCATTTTTGGAGGGTAACGTCCAAGTTGCCCTTCATAAATATGCGAAAGACTTGAAGGAAGAGGAGAAAACCAAACCGCTCTGACAAAGGTTTTGAATTCGCACAATAGGCGAGCACATCGCATGGAAACACTCCTACCATTCGAATGGTATTAACCTGTAATTTTTTACTCACAAGATTCTTAAGGGAGAGGACAACAAAAACACGGCGATTTCACACCAAAGACGGGTCAATCCGAAAGTCCACGATGTCATCAAAAAGGAGGTTGAAAAACTTCTTGACGCCGGATTAATTTAACCGATCTCAGACAGTCCTTGGGTGAGCCCCGTACATTACGTACCGAAGAAGGGTGGTTTTACCGTTGTAGAAAATGATGAAAATGAATTGATACCAACTAGACTTGTAACCGGGTGGCGTGTATGCATTGACTATCAAAAGTTAAATGAAGCCACCCGTAAAGACCATTTTCCATTACCGTTATGGACCAAATGCTCAAAAGACTTGCGGGAAACGATTACTATTGTTTTCTCAATGGTTTCTCGGGTTACTTTCAAATTCCCATCGATCCTAAAGATCAAGAAAAGACCACATCACATTGTCCTTAAGGAATGTTTCGCCTATCGATTCATGCCCTTTTGTATGCAAGTTCACCGGCACATTCGACACGGTGTCTGTGGCTATCTTGTCAACGATATGGTCCGATGAAATTGATGGAAGTCTTTAATGGATGACTTATTTTTTGGTCTTTGGTAATTCATTTCGAAACTTGCCTTCCCATTTGGATAATAGCATAAACGTCGTGAAGACATTAAATCTTGTGTCTTACATAGAGAAAAGTCATTTTATGGTTAAGGAAGGAATCGTACTTTGACACAAAATTTCAAAGAATGGGATTGAGGTTGACAAAGCAAAAGTTGATGTTATTACTAAGCTACCTCATCCCACTACTGTTAAAGGAATTAGGAGTTTTCTTGGTCATGCTGGGTTTTATTATAGATTCATTCAAGATTTCTCAAAGATAGCCTAGCCGATGACCCGACTCCTTGAAAAAGATACTCCATTTTTCTTCTCCAAATAGTGTATTGAAGCCTTTCAAACACTTAAGAAAAAATTAACCAAAGCTCCAATCAATGTAATGGCCCCCGACAGGACTTACTTTAAGCTAATGTGCGATGCAATCGATTACGCTATAGGTGCAGTCTTGGGGTAACAAAAAACTAAGCATTTCTAGCCTATTCACTATGCTAGCAAAACAATAACCAAGGCGGAATCGCATTACACCATGACGGAAAAAGAAATGTTAGCCGTGTGTATAGTTAATCGAAAAATTCTGTGTCTTACTCATCATGAACAAACATTGGTGCATAACGATCATTCCGCCCTTAAATATCAATTTGCTAAAAAAAGATTCCAGGGCAAGAAAGCTCTGGTGGGGTTCTCCCTCCTTCAAGAGATTACATTAAAGTAAATGACACAAAAGGAGCCGAAATCTTCGCGACAGATCATCCTTTACCAATTAAAAAACCCTAATGAAAAGTGCTCGACCCAAAGGGATAAATGATACTTTTTCCTTTCGAGACACTTATAATATGTAACTTTTCGTGAACATGTAACCTCCAGTACCACACCCGTGGTTTACGAGATTTTTGCAAATAACCACGCGAGGAATGTTCATTGTCAAAAGGGATGTCGTCGCAACAAAAAACAAGTTTTTTCAAGGATGTTAAACACTACTTTTGGGGACGACCCCCTTCCTTGTTCAAAATATGTTCGGATCAAATGATCCGGCGTTTGTGTGCACGGCAAAGAAGCGTCTCGACATACCAAGCTTGCCACAATGGACCCAGGGGACATCACGGTGCAAATCCTCACCACCAAAAGGTCTTAGGATGCCCGGTATCTTTTAGCCCCACAATTTACAAAGATGCCTACGATTTAGGTTAAAAATTACGACTCGTTCCAACGTCAAGAAAAACAATTTCACACAAAGGGATGAAATGCCACAAAATCTATCCCCAAGTGTTGTGACAATCTTGACGGTTGGGGTATTGATTTCATGGGGCCATTCCCGTCTTCAAGAGGGAACAAATATATACTCGTGGCGGTCGATTAATTGTCGAAATGGGTCAAAGAGAAAACGCTCCCCACCAACTTACTCCCTAGTTGATGATATGTTAAACTTTTTAAAATCTCTCTTGTCTAGGTTCGAAACACCTGCGCTATCATCGTATCAGCGGAAAACATACTTTTGTAATGACTAATTTGCAAGGGTCATGCTTAAGTACGGTGTCACACACCGTCTTGCTACCGCATATCACCCCTAAACAAGCGAGTAGGTGGAAGTCTCAAACCGTGGTTTAAAAAGAATTCTTGAAAGGACAGTAGGCGAGAATCGTGCCTCTTGGTCAGATAAACTAGATGATGCACTCTGGGACTTCCGTACCGCGTACAAAACACCCATCGGGTGTACGCCTTACAAGCTAGTATACGGAAAGGCATGTCATCTACCGATTGAGCTCGAGCATAAAGCTTACTAGGCCTTAAAACATGCAAACTTTGACCTTAAGACCGCGGTTGATCACCGAAAAGTTCAACTCAATGAATTAAATGAACTTCGTGATCAGGCCTACAAAAATTCTTTGATTTACAAAAAGAAAACTAAGAGGATCCATGATGCCAAGATCAAAAACCGCATTTTCAACGTTGGTGATCAAGTACTCCTCTTTAACTCCAGATTGAAGATTTTCTCCGGTAAGTTGAAATCCCGTTAGTCCGGACCATTCACCATTGTCCAAGTTTTTCCGTATGGCACCGTCGAGTTATCCCAAAACTCTGGGCCAAACTTTAAGGTGAATGGTCATCGTCTTAAGCACTATTTTAGAGGGGATGTCCCTGCTATAAATATCTCAGATCTCCAAACCTTCCCCAAGGACAATTGAATTCGAGGATTAGGTCAAGCTAAGTGACCTAAAATAAGCGCTTCATGGGAGGCACCCCATGCTTATCCTAGTATTATCATAGTAGTAATATGCTAGTTATGTAGTAATGAATAAGTGTTTTGTTGTTGTGAGGAGGCTCGCCTCTTCCATTATCCGTGTTTCGTGTTTGTATTGTTATATTGTCCAGGATGTCCTAGATTTTGAAGCCTCTCGTGCTCTCGGTTTTGTCCATCGATCACTCGAGCTTCAAATCCTCAGCTTCATTTGGGAATTCGATATCCAAATCTAATCGACTATCGTTTATCTTTAAGCATAATTCATAAACGGCTTAGGATTTGCGTAGAAACCCTTCATAAAACATTGAGGACAATGTTTCATTCTAGTATGGGGGGAATCTTTGATTGATTAAAGCCAAGTAGCCGATTTTTTCCACGTAAGGCCCGTTTTTTTATACCACCTAAATTTTGAAAAATTACCAAAAATTTTTTTTTTAAAAGATAAAAATTTTTCAAAAATAAAATAAGTGATTTTTGTCATAATTTTTGCCTTTCCTGCGGGGTATAATAAGAATAAATTTTAAACCTGATCGAGCGTGTTGAGCTCTAGCTTTGTTCTTAAAATTTAAACTTAAGCAATCTCCAAAATTCGCGCGAAGAACGAAAAATTTATAGTGATAACGTAGAAGATGATGCTCATCAAGGATTATTTGGAATCCTTAAGAAGCTTGAAGTGTAATTTGTCGCTTTTTCTCCCATAAACCTAACCGTACTAATAATACGTGCAACTCTTTAAAAATTAGAATCTTAAATCAACAATTTTTGAAATGGAATTGTTTCAATAAACTTAGTCTTGGTTCAATTTATACTTTAAATTTTTCCAAAAAGAAGTATATTTCTATAATCCAAAAAAATGAAAAAATGAAAAAAAATGAGAAAATGAAAAATAATGAATAAGGCAATTATATAAACTGTGGGCTGATAAAAGTTTACTGCCTCTTGCCTTGCTCACAACCGATGTGGCAGTCTTCCAAAAAAGGCCAATAGTAAGAATAATAATCCGAAGCCGATAAAAGTTTGCTGCATCTTGCCGGCTCACAACTGATGTTGCAGCCTTCTAAAAGGTCGAGGGTTACAATTGCATCATGATTATGTTAATGTTAAGTTGACTTTTATAAAAAAATTATTGTTACGGATAAAATATATAATTTTTACGGACTAAAAACTAGTAATTTTAGAAGGAATGAAAAGAAAAGATAACCCCCTCCTCCCTTTCTCTTCCTACTATAAATACCACAACCTTCTCATTTCACCTCATTTTTCATTTCTCATTTTCTTTATTCTAGAGAGAGAAAGAGAATTCTCTCATCCTTCTCTCTAGAATTCTCTTCTCCCCCTCTCTAGAACCACCACCACCTCTCTCCACCATGGTCACTGCCAACCACCACCACCAACACCGCCGACTACCGACCGCCGCTCACTGCTCACCGCTGGCCGTCGCCACCGCTCACCACCGGCCGCCGCCGCCGCCGTTTCTTTATTTCTTTGGGGTTCTCAAGATTTCATCACCTCCTTTTCAAGATCTATTGATTTGTAGCTTATTCATCATCACTTGTCATGGTTAGAATCGTTCAGTTACTTTATCCTCTTCGTTGATTTACTATCTCATCGTTTGCTTAAGGTGAGTTTATAGCCCCTCTTTTACTTGTTTTACATTTGATTTACAAATCTTGGGGGAGAATACATGCTCGTTACAACTTGTTTACATATTCATTTACAATCTCTTTTACATACGTGATTGCATACTTGATTTCGTAACTTGGTTACATACTCGTTACATACACATTTACAAACTCGTTTACATAAATGTTTTCACAAGATACTTACAAATTCGTCTACATGAACGTTTTCAAACTTATCTACATGAAAGATTACATACTCATTTACACACTCATTACATATCTCGCGGAGATATGGTATGTGCTTAATTACACATACCCTCTTCCATTAAAACCGGACTTAAATGACCAAAAACGTACCAAAAAATACATTGTATTTGTATGTTTTCATTTATATTGTGCAGGAAACGGATATTCAAGAAAAAGACGAAAAATCAAGCAAAAACAGACAAAACCGAGCACAAAATGGAAAAGCGTGAAAAAGTCAAAGCCAAGAAATCAAAGCAAAGTCAAAGTCAAAGTCAACAAAAGTCAACCCTAGAAAAGTCAAAGTCAAACCCAAAGCCTACACCGAAGAAATTCTTAATGGGCCACCCTTACCCATCTAATGGGCCGGGGCAGCCCATTAAGGATTATTATGAAGACCAAAAGCCCAAGTTTAATAAAAAGGCCCAAACCCCTTGTTAAATCCTAAATAGCCCAAGGTCTTGTGATGGCCCAAATTCCTTTTAATAAATAAAAGGCCCAAAAGCTTAACAAGCCTTTAACGGCTGTTATATATCCCACAAGGACTTATGTTGCAAATATACAATACAAGTGGAGGGACTAACTTTGCCACATTCCTAAAACTTCACCTCACCATAAGGACTGAGTATGTAATCAACATATAACACTTGAGGGGCTTGTTCTGCCAACCCTCCAAACTATTACACCCCACTTGGACTTGCAATGTGAACAAACCATACAAAGTGAGGGACCTTTTATGCCAAATCCACAAACCTTACCCTGTTATACCCTAAACTAAATTTCCCGCCCAAATTACCCGGCTACTATTCATCTCCACTGTCCCACACCCCACCTCGTTTACTGTTCACCTCAGCCAAACTTGTCACTTTCACCACCCTTCCCCACCCCCACACCATTGGTTAAAGGAAAAATACAAGAAATCAAGGGGTTGCGATTGTTTGGATTGGGCACCAAGAAATTTGGAGGGCTAAGATTGATTGTGGCATCTCACTCACACAACAAACACAAGTCTC
>BQNB010180125.1:0-12708 GCA_026074375.1 Tanacetum coccineum | reverse complement strand
GTATTTTGGAAAGAATTCTTACGAGATTTATTACTATTGGTATATAAATTTGAACTACAACCAAATTTTGGCGCCGTTGCCCCAATTGACGAGGAAATCATTTCTAATGAGGTATCTAGCATAATTTCTCCTAAGATTGATGTTAAAACCATTGTGTCTTTCTTTGCCCCAATTGGGAATTTTGCTAGAAAATGGGCATCAAGTGAGGTTGAAAAAGATAATGTTGAGGTTAATCATGAAGTTTTCAAAAATGATAGTGAAAATGTTTTGGGGATTCATGATGATAAGGAAGAGGAAATTGCCTTCCTAGATGGTTTACTTGAAGATGAAAATTTCTTTAAAATGAATGATAAAAAGGTTGAATCTTTTGAAAGTAAGACAAAAGAAGATTGTGAAACAAAAATTGAACCTGAGAAAAAGAAAGAGTTACAAGTTTTTCATCCTGACATTGAAATTCTTGACCATTTGGAGACTACCTCTTATGTCGGGAATGATTATGTGTTTTATGAGGATTTTAATCTTGTGGATATGATATTCCCCATGAACATTCAGGGAAAGATTTTTGACCCAGGGATAACATTTCATGAGAAATCTTTTGAGAAAGATGCTTTTAAGAAGAAGAGTTCAAAAGAGTTAGCACCATCTAAAGCTCTTTTAACTTTTAAGATTTTTGACCTACTCCACCCACCCTTAATAGACTTTCATGTTACCAAAGCATTTTCCGGGTTCACATTTTCTCTTTTAAAAATCTTTTCTAAAAGTTTTTTGAACCCGGGATCAAAAATGCTACGGTATATCTTTCATCCCTAGTTTAGGGAGGTTTCCACCTTTTGGAATTTCTTCACCCTCACTATTATCCACCATAAGAACCTAGTTTGGGGAAAAGAGTCAAGCGAAGGGGACTCTATAATAAACAAGCGCTTCGTGGGAGGCACCCCATGCTTATCCTTTTTATTTTCTTTTTACTTCCCCAAAGACAAATTAATTCGGGGGCGAGTATAGCTTGTACTCGGTTAACAAAAACTAAGCCGTTTTAGAGATATTTTTGAGCTAACAATGTAAAAATGAGAGGAAGCTTGTTCTTTTTCGTTTCTTGTTGGTTGTTTGTAGAGAAAGAAACACCACACACTTATGAGATAAATGTTTTTCCCCCACCACCATCCATGGAAGTATATTAATGAGGAATATATAGCGCCAGGACACGATCTACTTACTACACTTGACATTCTCAGTCCCTAGAAACCCTTACTTCCGAGTCCGCCAAAAAGTCTAAAACAATGAAATTCTGTATTAGCCGCACAAGTATATTTAAGGCTAACAATCTCCCCCAAAATTATCGGGCATTACGGAAAAAAAAATCACTACAATGTTTCAAACAAGTACAAGTACACCAAAGTAAAAAAATGACATCTGAGGCGCTTCCAATGCTAAAGATGACGTCCTTTGTACTTCTCTAGTCTTAAAAACTTGTACTCACAGCTTGGTCTTCATTGTCTTTTCTACTTGTACAGGAAACATTGTAGATATGCATGAGTTTGGATTAACATCCCCCACATTCATGCAAGCATGTCTGTGATAAAGCTTCTCTTTTATAAACATCTTTTTGGCGAGAGGTTTCTATAATCATGCTTCCCCCAGAACCAAGCATCCTATCTTGAGCAGTATTCCATAAACTTATGTAGCTTAAACGATCTTCTCACATTGACATTTAAAGTGCACATTTAGAATTATAGTAGAGACATAGTCAACCACAACCATCAAATACTGCTTCTATAATTGTATCATGACCTCTCCAGGGATCCACTTGATGCGATTAAGCCGTATGGGGGAAAATGCAGCGTACATCAACAATTTCTACTCACGCATGGGCCAGAATGTACTTCCCACACCCTACTAAAGAGTGAAGTAGTATAAAACTACATCCCCCAGAAGTGACCCTGCTCACATCAAAGTATAACGTTTTCTCCCATGATGGTTAACGCGAACACTCGAAGCATCATTGATGTGGACCGACCATATACAACGAGAAAGCTTCTATCAGCAAGCAACAAATCTTTGAAATAGTTATGAAAGACAATTGACAGAATCTCTTGAACTATTGATATTGCTGAGACTGTGAAGTATCATTGACGTTCAGTAGCTTCTAAATATCCCGTGAGAGTTGCTGATCACTGAACTCTTTATCTTTACCATTGAACATCTCAACCTGTCTAACTACTATCTGCTATTCTTACCAACCCAATCACGTATTCCTGTCACTATCATTCTGTGAGCCGACTTGGTGAAAAAGACCCTTAATATTACCAAACTTGAAAATGAGTAAACATTACCCCAAATTTGTTACTAAGCTTGCAACTGTGTAGAACTTGAAAGAACGGTGGCATGAGGAGCAGCCTTCTAAGTACCATATACCCAACATCAAAAGTATAATTAGTACATCACCTCTTGAAATTATCCACATTTCGCTCTGCGTTGTGACACAGAGTACTACATGTAACACCCTTTAAAGTGTAGTTTAATCCAGTTTACCACAACCGCCCCTTGACTTCTGGGAAAACATAGATAAATCAAGTCTCGAATCATAAACTGTACTACATTCAAGCAAGTCCATCAATCGATAGATTGTGGTTTTAAAAGAAAAGGGGTATCACAAATAGAAATGAATGTCTCGATGATGAAATAAGTAGAACGCCTTCGTGTAAAGCCCACTTCAAATGAAATAAGGGATACCCAAATCAACTACTCCATGACCTTGAATATAAAGTCCAACAATTCTCATAGCCGTTTTGACGTGTATAAGTGAATCTTATTTGGATCGTTTTTGTTGAGTGTTAAGCATCGTGATTCCTTGGTATTGTTCGGATTGCTTGTGGATTTTGATTGTAGCTTATAAATTAGATTTTTCTCCCTTTTAAGTTTCAAGTAAGTAAATTCAGAGACCACTTGGAGAGTTGTGACAGTTTAACAGTGTCACAAAGATATGTCATGTGTAAATCAAATCTCAACTCAACAAACCACATGAACTTAACAAAACCGCATCAAGAAATGAAATGATCAGAGTCCTCACCGCTAGGCAAAACCACAATAATCCGGTCTTCGAATTTGGCAAAACATAGGGGCAAAAACGCAATGGAACGCAAAACGCAAAAACCAACCAAACGACGCAGAGCCAAAACGCAGGAACCAAAACGCAGGACCAAAACGCAATAGGCAAAACGCAGGACCAAAACGCAATAGGCAAAACGCAATACCCAAAGCGCAGAGGCAAAACGCAATTACCAAAACGCAGAGCCTAATAAGACAAAATGCAGTACGTTGTCCTTCACAAAACGACAAGCCGTAGTACTTTCTTCGACAAATCACAGGAAGCAAAACGCAACCCGCAAGCAAAACACAATCAAGAACACCCTTCATCTAGACAAAACGCAGCCAAAAAAAAATCTTCAAACTTTCTTGTAAGCCACGAAATGATGTTCTAACTACTAAGTAATGATGCAAGGGATAGTTCTAAGCCCGAAAGTACAAATTTTTAACACCTTTAACCACAAACAAAGATCAAAATTTGATTTTTTTCTTGCTTTTTTTTCCAACAACAAAAAAAACAAAAACAACACCACGAATACATTACACCCCCATGTTAGCTCTGATGCCAATTGTTAAACATAAGATTTCACTAACAAAGATCGATCCGAAGATCAAGGAGGATAGAAATAATAAGTTGCCATTTTATTAAAGAGAGAAAGGAAAGAGCGTGTGTGTTTTCTAGAGAGAGAAACACCACACACTTATGAGACAAATGTTTTTCCTCACCCCTCCATGGAAGTATGGAGGGGGTATATATAGCCCGAGACACGATCAACTTACTACACTTGACATTTCTAGTCCCTGCGTGTCCGGCTAATGAAAACTAATGTAATTCCGTATTAGCCGACATATTTTAAGGCTAACAGTCTAGGTAGTTAAAATACTACAGGACTTAAAATTTGACTATAATAATAATAGTTATGTAATAAACCGAAGCCGAAATAAGACCACTACCTCTTGCCGGCTCACAACCGATGTGGTAGTCGTTTAAAGGGTGGAGGTAATAATAATAATAAAAACTGTGGGCTGATAAAATTTTACTGCCTCTTGCCGGCTCACAACCGATGTGGCAGTTGATTCGCTATAATCTAATATATACGTAATAATAAAATATACAATATGATAGAAAATTACCAATTTATTCTTAAGGACAAAGGTAAAAAGGAAAATCTTCTCAAATATATATAATATAATACGTATATAAACCGGGAAGTATGATTCTCGGGCCGTTATCCCCCAACGATTTGTGAAATTAAAACCACGTTTGATGTTCGGACAATGATTTGAATTGAAGACAAAGATTGATTAGATTATCTACTTTTTAAAAAATAAAATAAACAAATGATAACAATTAAGCACGAAAACAAATACGGGAAATCAAACTTTAACTAAAAACGAAAAACGGGAAACCTAAATGGCATTTAAAAACCCTAAATCTCTAAAATTAAATCTAAAATGAAAATTTCTTTTTAAATGGACTCTAATTGACTAAAAAGTAAGTTTAAAGAAAACTAGATCAAAAAGCTTTAAAACACGAAAAATGAGAACGGGAATCAGTCTCGTTCTTTAAAAATCAAAATTTTGCAAATTAGACCCTACGAAAGCAAAACTAATTTTCCTATAAAATTTATGATAAAAGAAAATTTTATAAAAAATATTTATATTTTTTTGATTATTTTTCTATTTTTTATGATTTTTTAATGAAAATAAATGTTTAAAAATACTAAACTATCTATAAAAATTCTAAAAAAATACAGAAAATAGCATATACTAATTAGAACCTAGGAAAAATAAGCTTGATATCACAGCTTAATGAATAAGCTGCGAAATAAGCTATAAACAGCTTATAGGCTTAGAATAGGTAAAATGTTATAAGAATTAATTTGTGAAGAGTCTAACGAAAAGACCCAAGGCGCAGTCAGTTAGTGAGTGTGGATTTGTGTGTGTGTTATAAAGGGTTTGAAAGTGTTGAGGTCGGGGTTTCGAGCCTTGCTCACCCCCGATTTCACTTTCCCTTTTTTTGAAAAATTATTAAAGCAAAGTATTATGCACTAAAAATAAGCCATTTTTAATTAAAAGCAACTTTTTATGAAAAGCCCTAAATAAGCTGTTAGACAGCTTATAATATGACAGAAACACTTAACTAATATTTTTGGTTTTTTTTCTCAAACTAAAATAAGCTAAAAGACTAAATAAGCTAAACTTAAGACTAATTAAGCTAAATATGCTAAACTAAGCTAATAGCTAAACAAAACTTAAAAAATAATCATGGGGAAAACTAAATTAGCTTTGTTTTTAAAACCAATAACCAAACGTCATTTGGAACTTTTTGAGATTAATTTTAGGCACTAAAATTTCTTAAAACTAGAGCTCTATACACTTCTTAAATGTTCAACTAAAGACCCTACTTAAATAATAAGACTAAAACATTTGAAATCTAAATTAAGCAAACTAAAAGCAAATAAGAAAAGCTACAGGCTATCTTGGTAAATTTAGTTTTTTTAACTGAAAAGCTAGAATAAGGCTAACTAAGGACTCACTTAAAGCTATAAATGACTACTACTAACCTAATAAAGCTATTTTAAGAACAAATAAGCTAAAACTTAAAAGTAAAAAGCTATAAAATCCTGATAAGCACTTAAATTGATTTAGAGCCAAACAGTCCCTGCAGGGACTTTTGAGCTTATTTTTAGGAAAGCTCTTAGATCCTTGTAGGGAACTAGCTTATTAAAGCTTATATTACTACTAAATAACTACTCCAATCTACTTTTAAAAATGAATTTAAAACAAAATAGCTTAATGAAAAAGCACTTTAAAAACAGTCCTAAGGCTTAAATCATGCTGAGTTTTACTTTGAAACTAAAAAGACAAAAGGCAATGTTGCAGCTTAAGTTTAGATGACAAAATAAGCTAGAATTTTAAAACTAATTATAAACTTGTGAAATATGACCTAAAAGCTACTTATAATCTGAAAATCAAAAGCTAAATGCTAAATTAACCTACTGAAAATTGAACTAGAAAATGTACTTATGCCTTTTTATGTATCTGATGCAGTTGACACACTTATGACCAAAACTTAAACTAGACAAAATGCAGGCCTAATAAGACTATTCTATCAAGCTTAAAACTCAAAATGAAAGACAAGAAAGATAATGACTATTGCTAGAAGAGATATAAGCTAAGTTATGCAAAATACTTTGACAGATTTCTACTAATTTTAACCTAACTTATGAAAAACTAATTATCCCAATCCTAGCTTATGAATTTAGCTTAAACAAACCTAAATGAGAGTTTTAAAGCAAACACAAAAGACCAAATGGCCAACAACAGTATTAACTTGTGGTTAAAACTGTTGTGCCAAACACTCCTTTAAAATCATTGAAATTTATTTAAACTTGAAAATTTAAAATCTAGTGAACATTTTTCAAAGATCAGATAATAAACAACTTATAAAGGACCTAATGAGCTTATACTAATCAAGCAATTAAGCCAGAAATATCAATCTACTACTTATGCTAATTTTTTGGTTTTCTTAATGATTTTTAAGACAAAATATGAAAAACTAGGATCTAAACTATAAAAGCTAAAAACAGATAGTTAAACATGAACAATAAACATAATAAGATAGATAAAAGCACAATTAAGCAAATAATAAGCTGAAAATAAGCAAATGCAAGATTAGAGCTAAATTACTTGAAATGAAAAGAGAACTTACAAAAGCCTTAGCTAAACAAAGGTAATCAAGGCTCAATGAGCTGTCTACAAGCTCTAGCTTATCACAAGGATAAGCTAGTTAGGTCCTATAAGCTCTTCCATGATTAGCTTATCATCCAAATGTGCAAAATCCATTAAGCAAGGGTTATTTATTGATTTTAAGGATTTAAGTAAATTAGATTACTGAATTAAGCTCAATTTGAGCTTAGAGACTCAAAGAGCTTGTATGAGCTTATTAGGAGCTTATGTAACAGTAGCAACAACATTTGAGAGTAAAAAGCTTATGATAGTTTAGTAATATTGTAAAACGTATGATTTTCATTAACTAGGAAACTGATTTTCAATGAGTTGTAAATGAGATTACATTAAAACTTTTAAAAAAAACTGAATTAATACTACATAAGCTAATTTATAAAAATTTCATAAGTAAAGTTCAAAAGCTAAAAAAAAAAAAAATAAAAATAAAATAGATTAAAAAAGATATCATCCCGTGTATGAGTGAGTGAGGGCTATTTATAGCCTGCCAAAGATGCTTCTAGGTCTTCTAGCCTTTCTTGGATCTTGTCCCTTCATTCCCTCAATCATTTGATGCTTAATATCTACCGTTGGATTGGATTTTGATCACACAGATTGCCAACGTGGCAATCCGTGTGTCAGAGGCCTTTGTGCTTCTTTTCCATACGTTTTAGTGTAAAATCCTCATTCCCCGTTGGTGTGTTTCCTTCCTTGTACGCGTGTCATTCCCTTTTGGGAATTGACCAATGGAAGCGATTGGTGATGTATAACTCTGCCAAGGTGGAGGGTTTCACTTGAATCGTAAAGCCACATAGCCAATTTGAATTACCCCTTTGATTTAACTCGAGGTAAAACGGGGAAGATAGGTGAACAGTAACAACTTTTTTTCCCGCGTAATTTTTTATAAAAGGGTGAGTTTGTGTTATTTTGACCCGGGGTGAAAAAAGTTTGACTTTGGGCTTATTTATAAAAGGAATGGGCCACGGGATGTGTTTGGGCTCGGGATTTGGTTTTGTTATAAAGAGTTAACTAACTCTTATAATTATAAGAGTTAACACCGTTAGGGTTTAGGGATTATTTTTGTAATTTGGTTAACTTTGAGGGACTGATTTGGGAATTTTTAGGTTTTGTCTTTTTATGGTTGACCACTGTTGACTTTTGATAGCATTCTCCCGGCTCTTTGTGTGTTCTTCCGTTCCCGTGTCCGTGATTGTCCGGTTTTGACTTTTTTTTTGAGATTTTTGCATTATCCGTACCTACACAATCACAAAGACAAAACAAGCAATATTCAAGCATTTTAAGCACAATTTTGTCTTTTTAGGGCCATTTTTGATATAAAACGGATATGTGTTTTCACACATATCAAAATTCCCCAAACTAAGCGATTGCGTATCCTCACGCAATATTATATGATTTATAACCAAATACCTCAAAACTTCCCCAACTAAACCTTTGAAAAGTAGCAAAGACTTTTGTGAAAAAATTAAGAAATCACAAGTTATAAAACACCCTTTTTCCCTATTTTTCTAAAACTTTTTTTTATAATATAACTGAGATTATTTCGACTTTCATTATTTCCATAACTATTAGGGATCATAGAACAAGATGCATTTCGATCCGAGAATGCCCCAAAAAGGATAAATTCATCGTTCCCGACTTTTCACTTATCCAAACCAAGCTTAAAACAAAATCACAGCTAAATATCAGTTAAGATGCTAACACTACTCATATTTGCAACTTGTGAACTTTTTACTCCCTACATTTATTATATCTTAAGTGAGTGTGCTATCATGAATTTCAACCATGAATCAACTTTTTGCAACATACTATGCTTTACGTACCACCTAAGAATAATGAGTTTGAAGGCGAGATCATCCCATGTAGAGACTTTCGTCTCGGCACATCCCAACCTTATGGCTAAGTGACCAGGCTTTTGACACCCCACAGAGACTAGTATCGGGACTCACGGAGCTTATGTTTCAAAAACTCTCAGGTTTCCCGTATCCCGAATATTATAGCTATAAATAAGAATAGTCAAAGTGCAAAAGCATATTTGAATTTAACAAAAAGAAATCTATTTATTAATTCACACTTAAAATTAAACATTTATGCAATTGTAACCCTCGACCTTTTAGAAGGCTGCAACATCGGTTGTGAGCCGGCAAGATGCAGCAAACTTTTATCAGTCTCGGATCTTTATTTTTACTATGGGCTTTTTTTAGAAGACTACCACATCGGTTGTGAGCCGGCAAGAGGTAGTAAACTTTTATCAGCCCACAACTTTTATTATTATATTTTTTTATCATTTCATTCATCATCATTTTTTTATATATTTTTTTATTTAAAGAAGACTTCTTTTTGAAAAATTCAAGTATAAATTTGAACTAAGACTAAAATTTTTGTTAAATATTACATAAAAATTGTTGATTATAGAGATTAATTCTCTAAAAACATCACGTTATTAACCGGTTAAAGCTTATGAGAGAAAAGGCAACAAGTAACATACATGAGCTCTTACGATATCCAAAAAATCTTGTTTAGCATCCTACTCATACTTAGACTCTATCAATTTTCTTCTTCTCAAAAATCGCGAACGGCTTAGGCCTAAAAGTTAAGGAACAAGCTAGAGCTCAACACGCACGATCAGGTCAAGATTTACTCTTATTCTTACCCAGCAAGAAAGTCAAAATTATGATAAAAACATTATTTTAATTTTTGAAACATTTTAAAAATTCATAATTTTTGAAAATTTTGAGGTAAAACGAGGTACGTGAAACAACGGGAAAAAAAGTAGGTAAGATCATATCGAATATAAACTACCCCATATATAATCAAACATTGTCCTCAATGTTTTCCTTAGGCCTAAAAACTTAAAAACTCCTATATTAGAACTCAAAAAGGTCGAATGCATAACTCAAACATGAAGAAAGTATCACAAATATCTTAAGCCGTTTATTAAGTGTGCTACAAGATAAATGTAAGTCGATAAAAATCTTTAGGATATCGGATTTCCCCAAACTAATGGCAAGCAAAGGCTAGGAAGCTCGAGTGGACCGGGACAAAACACCGAACACGAGAGACTTCAGAAAATTTAGGATCAATCCTGCAAATAATCACAAGTACAAACAACAAACACAAAGATCGGAAGAGTACAAGCCTCCTCACAACACATTAGAAACTAGAAAGAAAATAGAAAATGGATAAGCATGGGGTGCCTCCCGCGAAGCGCTTTGTTTTTTGTCACCGAGTCACATAGCTTGACTCGATCCCCGAATTCATTCGTCCTTGGAGAGAGTAAATGGAAGATAAAATCTCAATCAGGCTTTCATTAATGTTTGGATAAACATTTAAGCATATGAAAGTTCCATCCTGATGAGATGCCACCGGCTCTAAGTGGGGATGCCAGGGTCAAAAATGGTGTCTTCACTCCTGGTGGAGAAAAGTAAAGGAGAAACCTCAGGGTAAGTGAGAAACGGGAGAAAAGTCCGAATGACAAATGTGAAGGAATCGTCAACTTCAACATTAATCTCACCTCCCCCTGGGTTAAAACATTCATCTTCATTAAGCTCATCAAAATTGTTTATCACGGGTGCATCGGTCTCAATAATTAAGCTAATCTCAACATCTGGTGGTTCCGGAGGAGGACAAGGAAATAACGGATCATCATAAAGATCAAAGTGAAATGATTCAAACTCGGGAAGTTCCAAAAGATGGTCATTTGAATTATCAGAAATAACAATGCTAATCAACCCTCCCTGATCGGGCTCAACCTCAAAAAGAAATGAATCATACTCGGGAGGAGAGTTATTAGCATGAGTAGTGGTACTGCCACTTCTTGTCTCTTCCGTATGATCGCTAAAAGTCTCGAATTCAGGTAAAGAGTTATCCGAATAAGAGAAAGAAGTATCGGACTCCTCAAAGAACGAATCACTAATGGGAATAGGAAATGAAGAGAGAGATTTGAGCACATGATCAGGAGTGGGGTTATCTTTCAAAGATTCGATATTAGTAACAAGACGACTAATGTTCAACAATTTCTCACGAAGAATAACGTCTTGGATTCGAAAAATATCTTCTAAATCAAACTCTTTCTCTTCTTGATCAACATCATTCACCTCCTCTAAACTATCGTACTCCAAATTGAGAGGTGATGCTTCAACGTACTCAATGTTCTCATAAGAATCGTCATCACTTGAAGTACCATCATTGTAACAATCATCTTCTTCTTCATCAAATTCGTCTTCATTCATTCCTGGTAGAATAGGAGCGAGTTCACCGACGAACTCCTTGGGAAGAAAATCGATCTTAGGAGACGTGATCGGAATATCTTGACTAAGCAAAGATTCAGCATCAGAATGATCATTATCACAAATATCGTCGGAAAAACCCTTGGATCCACTTGGGATTGAGACGAGGTCCTCAACACTAGATTTATCCTTTTCAGGAATAGTGCTAAGTTCCTCTTCCCCCATGATTAGAGGGTCTTCGGGCTCCTCGGATGGTTCATCGGGTGTGATCGCTTTAGGCCTTCTCCATATAACAGTATACTCAACATCGTCATCATCGAAGTAGAAAAGCGGACGATTCCAGCTTGGACAATTAATATATTCTGAAAACTCTTCACTGATATTTCGCACATCCTCAAGGAGTTTACTCATCAATTCTTGAATATCCTCTTGTTGAAATTGCTTGTCCATCAAAGCATCTTTAATTTTGCCAAAACTTTCCCAAGCTATCAATATAACCTTTGGTGTTACTCCAAAAGGTATACGACTAAACTTCCTTAAGTAGGTGTAAACGTCCTTCAAAAAGTTGTCTCTAGCTTCTTCATCATCAATCATAGAAACATCCCAATATGGAGTACAACTTTGAGCTGCCGTCTCCTTCTTCTCTTGTTGACTTCCTTTAAGAATTTGCAAATCATCCATAAGTTTAAGAAGCAATTCTTGCATATCTCCAGGTTGATTCTGCTCTTCTTCCATAGCTTGCTTAATCTTAAGAAATCTCTCCTCAGCAAGCAATAAAGCCATACACTTTTCATTAGGAGGTATATGATCATACTCCTTTAAAAAGGCTTGTATAGCTTCCATTAAGTCTTCTCGAGCTTGCAAAATTTCTTTATTTGTCTCTTGAGGAGGATAATTGACGGGAAACTGCGGGGGTTGATATTGGTCAAAACCAAAAGAATTAGAATTATAAAAATCTTGGTTCATTGGTTGACACTGAAAAGTTTCATGAGGGCCCCCGCAATCTTCACAACAAAGATATTGTTGTTGAAATTCATGAGAATCTTGCTGGAAATTAAAGTCTTGATTGTAACACGGTTCCGGATAGATAAACGGAACTTGATGTGTACAATAGTGAGCATCGTTCCCGCAAAATTCACAAGAATACATAGAAGATTGTGGAGGTGGGTTGAAAACATTAGGAGAATCATCAACATAATTAGGTTTGGAATCATAAGTGAATGAATTCTCATCTCCAGAATTGCATGTCGGATGAACACTTGGCAAAATCTGTGGGAGCTCATCAATGGTTTGATTGCATTGTTCTGAATTAGAGATAATCGGAGCTTTTGGTTGACAATTATAACCAATATGAGCACCTTTCCCACAATACTTACAAGTGCATCGTTGACAAAAGATTCCATCTAACGAATCACCACACTCGTAACAATAATTGTGGTTACTTTGTGGAGGACTTTGCGAAGAATTTACACCGGGGTCTTGATTGAAGATGAATGGCTCTTGAGGTGTATTGGCAACGTTAGTGTTGTGATTGGATGACTCAGAAGTGTTTCCATCATGAATTGTATACCAACCTTCATTCAAACACTTTCGCACAAAAGCACAAGATCGACAATATAGACCATTAACCAGGTCTCCACAAGTTGTA
>BQNB010180124.1:0-12708 GCA_026074375.1 Tanacetum coccineum | reverse complement strand
TATGGACACAGGTGCATCTTCTTCTTTAAATTCTAGTACTCGTAATTTAAGTACCATTTTTAATTAACATTTATTCCCATATTTTCATGTTGGTGATGGTAATTCCATTCTCGTTACTAACACCGACAAGCATTATTCCATCCCTTCATCGCGCACTCCATCTTCATAATGTTCTCGTTACCCCCAATATAGTTAAAAATCTCATTTTTGTGCGCCAGTTTACTAGAGACAATAATTGTACCATCGAATTTGACGCGTTTGGTTTTTCTGTGAAGGATTTCTTGACTCGCCATATCCTCCTTCGATGTGACAGCTCGGCCGATCTCTATCCAGTGACCAAGCCGTCAACTTCACCAACTGCTTTTCTCTCCACTAGTGCTTCCACGTGGCATCAATGCCTCGATCATCCGGGTGATGCAGTGCTACAATCCCTTATTTCTCGTCGTTTTATTTCATGTAATAAAGAAAAGGCCCCACATCTTTGTCATGCCTGCTAGCTTGGCAAACATGTGAAGATCCCTTTTCATAGTTCGGATTCTGTTGTTGAAAATTGTTTTGATATTATTCATTCAGATTTATGGACTTCTCCTATTGTTAGTTCTAGTTGTTTCAAATACTATGTCTTATTTCTTGATCATTTCTCTCATTATCTATGGATCTATCCACTTTGTTCTAAATCTGACATGTTTGAAAATGTTTTGCATTTTCGCACATATGTTAAAAATCAATTTAAATGTGAAATAAAAATCTTCCAATGTGATCATGGTGGTGAGTTCGATAATAACCGAATCCACACCATCTTTGCCAAAAATGGCATTAAACTTCGATTCTCTTGCCCCAAAACCTCCCAACAAAATGGCAAGGCGGAACGAATGATACGTACAATCAATAATATCATTCGAACTCTTCTTTTTCAAGCCCATCTCCCACCCTCATTTTCGGTCGAAGCTCTTCACATGGCGGCCTACCTTCTAAATCTTCTTCCATCCACCGCCATCAACAACGAGGTCCATTTTACACGCATTTTTAACAAAGAACCCGATTACTCCCGTTTACGAATTTTTGGGTGTCTATGTTACCCACATCTTCACTCCCCTCATAAACTTGCCCCACGTGCCACCCCATGCATTTTTCTAGGCTATCCCGCCTACAATCGTGGCTTTCGGTGTCTAAACCTCGAAACAAATAAAATCATTTTGTCTAGGCACGTCACTTTTGACGAAACCCAATTTCCTTATCGATCAATGACACCCTCCAACCCACCCTCTTATGAATTCCTTGACCCACCTATTTCGCCCCTCCTCACTTCTCTCACATCCACTTACAAGCCACTACTGGTACTAATTACAAACCATAATCTACCTTTACCACCCCAGGTACACAATACTTCCATTTGCAGCCCACTCGTACTCTCTCGGCCCAACTTCTTTTCCCACCACTACTATACACTCCACATCACAAAGCCCATTCCCATCCACGTCTTAAAGCCCATTTCCACCCCCTTCTCCTCCTATTACCACACCAACTCATTTCGTTAACCAGGGCTCAACCTCACCTGCCCCTTCTTCCCTTAACACCACGCAAGCAAATCCCACTCACCAACAAGCCCAATCTCACACGCCAGCCCAATATGCCAACACACTAGCTCAACATCCACACAAACACCCCTTTCTACAAACAGTACCCGACCCCCCTCGCACTCATCTCATGATCACACGGTCGCAATCAGGCATTGTCAAACATGTCGATCGCTTGTCTCTAAACACGTTTTATATTTCTCCTGTTCCTAAAAATCCGTTTGATGCCTTAAAAGATCCTCAATGGCGTAATGCTATGTATGATGAGTATAATGCGTTGGTTAAAAATGACACTTGGTTACTTGTCCCAAGGCCTGCTGGTGTCAATATGGTTCGATCTATGTGGTTATTTAAGCATAAGTTTCATGCTGATGGGACTCTGAGCCGTTATAAGGCTCGTTTGGTTGCTAACGGTAGTAGTCAGCAACTTGGTGTAGATTTTGATGAGACATTCAGTCCGGTTGTTAAACCGGCCACTATTCGCACGGTCCTTAGCCTTGCCGTGTCTCGCCAGTGGCCGATACACCAACTTGACGTTAAGAATGCGTTTCTTAACGGTGATTTATCTGAGATTGTGTACATGAATCAGCCTCCCGGTTTTGTTGATTCTCGGTACCCTCGTCATGTTTGCCTTTTGCAGAGGTCTTTATATGGATTCAAACAAGCACCTCGTACCTGGTTTAAGCGTTTTGCAGGTTATGCCACTCGGGCTGGATTTGCTCACAGTCGCTGCGATTCTTCCTTATTTATTTTTCGACAGGGTTCTCAGGTTGCTTATCTTCTCATTTATGTAGATGACATTATTCTTACAGCTTCCTCTACAGCATTACTACATCAAATTATAGCCTCCTTACATAAGGAGTTTGACATGACTGATCTTGGGGCACTTAATTATTTTCTTGGTATCTCTGCGGATCGTACTTCAATAGGTTTATTTTTATCACAGAGGAAGTACGCTCTTCAGCTTCTTGAGCGTGCTCACATGGTTAATTGTAATCCTTCTCGGACACTCGTTGATGCAAAGTCTAAACTGGGTCCGAAAGGCGTTCCTGTTCAGGATCCCACTTTATATCGCAGTCTTGCAGAGGGGCTACAATATCTTACTTTTACACGTCCAGATTTGTCTTACGCAGTTCAACAAATTTGCTTTTATATGCATGATCCGAGGGAGCCTCACTTTGCCGCTCTCAAACGTATCTTGCGTTACGTTCGTGGGACTGTGGACTTTGGTCTTCAGTTATATGCTTCCGCTACTACTTCTCTGGTTGGTTTTACTGATGTAGATTGGGCCGGTTGCCTCTCTACACGCAGATCTACTTCAGGTTATTGTGTTTTTCTGGGGGATAATTTATTGTCTTGGTCTTCTAAACGTCAGCACACCATCTCTCGCTCCAGTGCCGAAGCTGAATACCGTGGTGTTGCTAACGTTGTCGCCGAGACTGCGTGGCTTCGTAATCTACTTCGTGAGCTACATTCCCCTCTATCGACTGCCACTTTGGTTTACTGTGATAATGTTAGTGCCGTTTATCTGTCTGCCAATCCTGTTCAACATCATCGAACGAAACACATTGAGATAGACATTCATTTCGTTCGTGATATGGTCACTGCGGGTCAAGTTAGAGTTCTTCATGTCCCTTCTCGCTATCAAGTATGCTGATATCTTCACCAAAGGTCTTGCTTTAGTATTGTTTGAAGATTTTAGATCCAGTTTGAGCGTCCGTCCTCCTCCCGCTCCAACTGCGAGGGCGTATTAGTCGATGACTTTTATGTGCTAGCATATATTTTGTATTAGGCCCATCTATTGTCATGTAAAGCCTAGCCCAAGGCCATTAGTCTAGAATATTCCTATGTAATTATATATTTGGTGATGATTATCTAATCAAGGGCAAGGAAACAAATTAGCCTTCCAATACCTTTTATGTGGTTTATGTGTAAATGTTCAAAATACCTTACACATAAACCACATTAAAGGTTTAAAATACCATACACATAACAATATAAATGTTTAAAAACACATAAGATACGGACTACAAAACAAATAAACCACGTTATAACCCCTTTACGACCTCCCTACTTGAAAATTCCGAGTTGCCTGCCGGTCAACTCGATCTACCCCTTTAAGACGTTTGGTTCCGATGGCAATGTCATCCATGACTCTCATTTGTCTTAATTGCCCAAAAATATTGAATGATGCTAGAAATAAGGGATCCATCTTTTAACTTGTCATGACATTGCTCTGCTGCCGGTCCATCGTAGTTTTAACCATATGTCTAAGAGCACATTGCATATCAACCACCAGGTCATTCATAGTAACACGAGAGGTCTTTGCCTTTTTCTTAGGCCTAACTTCACCATGGATCCTTTGTGTACGAGAGTTCCCATCATCATCATCAATAGCCGCATCAACCAAAGGGTTATTGTGGATATTAAGTGCTCCAACACGTTCCTTAATAGCCGATGCCCCATACGCCGATGCCCCATACCGATGGCTATAACAAATACACATAACCATCATTATGTTCTCCAAAGAAAGAAGGGCACAACAATAGAAACGATAAAACTTGGAAAAATAGTGGTAGATTCAGAATAGCAGTAAGAAGCAATACTCGTGACAAACAATAGTGCATGAAACAAGTAATAAGTAAGATCAACGAAAGTATTATGTACAGTTTAAATTCATATCAGTAGGTACACGACTAACTGAAATAAAAACAAAAACAGTAACCAGATACAAATTTAGCCTCTAAAGTTTCCGCAATGACCCGCAATCCAAATTTCACACTTATCAATATTAGACTCAAAATGATCATATTCAAGAAATAATTCGAAATCGATAAGCAGCTAACAGTAATTAAAAATACACAGCTGAGATCATAGAAACTAGAAACTAGGACCGCTTAATTGTATAATTTATTACTCTTATCAGTTCTTGATCACAGGGTACATTAACTTTTTGATAATGCTTATGCAAACCTTTTAAGAACAAAGATAACTCTTTGTACTTCCTTCCCGTTTGTATCCGCAGTTAATGTTTCCAAGACACGTTTATGCCCATTCCCATGAACTCTTTAATGTTCAATATCAAATGAATTTGGCAGCTTGTTATTTTTCCTCAAATCGCTCCATCATTTTGTGAAGCAATCTGGGTTCGTGTTTCACATTAGATTCCCATGCATATATTTTAAGTTGTAACTGGGAATCGGTTTCTCATTTGACTTTGCCATATACAGTAGTACTAGGCAAAATCCTTTTGGCCAAAACCAAGTTCTTTTAGAAGGGAAAGCCAACTAGAATTGACATACCCTCTTAACAATCTTGTTAACATGATAACACACTTGCCGCAATTTCATAGCCTTTACATACTGATGCAGAATTTACAGTTTGTTTCCACCACATTGATGCACATAACAGATCATCATCTAGCTAACAGAATTGTCTTTAAAACCGGAATAACAAACAAATCAACTGTATTTTTGACTTTCAATGAAATATTTTGTTTATAAGATTCACAAAGTATGTGAGATTCATCATCATTGATATTAGAAACATCCATCTAACAAAAAGAATAAAAAAACTAGCAAAAAGCTAGAAATTACGTTTCACTTTATCATAAAACTCGTTTTTAAAAAAATATACACATTAGTCGACGCAAAACGACTCGAAATGATCATAACTTCAAACATTCATTCGCATCTGATCTAAACAGCTAACAATAGTTACAACATACACATGAGGTCACCATGAACATGACTTCAACATCATCAATTACTAACTACACCAGAACATTCGTTTTTCATCTAGATAACGCAAAACAACTCCAAATGATCATAAATTCAAGCAATAATTCACATCCGATTCCAATAAGTCAATTACCTGTTCCGTGCCTTTTTTCCTAAAGTTTTTTCATTAGACTCATGTCACAATCTAGATCAAGATATTGCAATTTTTCATAGTAGCTGACGTGTCGCGCTTAACCTAGCACTCTAACGTCGATCAATTACCCAAATTGGCTCAGATATAACATATTTGCTATAACTAGACAAATTTTGTTCATTTTTATAGATAAACATTTTAAAACTAAAAAGCCCTTATCAGTCCCTAAACATAGGATATAAAAGATAAGCCCAGAACACAAATAGCATTTAAACAATCAAGACCATCAATATAACCACTTAAAAAGCTAGGTCTACTTTATATTCATAGTTTACCATAAAAAAACTTACTTTGTGGAGGCTGAGGTACAGGGTGGCCGGCCGACGGCTTGAGTGGTGGCTGATTAAGTGGTGGTGAGGTGGAGGTGAGGATGGGGCTGGTGATGAGAACAAGATGAGAGTAGGTTTTGTGGAAAGAAGTGAAAATAAGAGGTTTTAAAGGGCTTCACCCTGTTATGTCTGAAAAAAAAAAACAAAGACATTTTTCTTAAACGTGTAAGCATATGAAAAACAAGCAATGACCAGCATAACAGTACTTAAGGCTCACCCATTCTCAGCTTTTGTAGAAAGCAAAATATCTATTTAGGGGGTGTTTGTTTCGGGGCTTATGAGCTTATTTGATTTTCGCTTATATTTCATAAGCTTCAATTTTCCATCTTATTTTGAGACTTGTGGGCTTATATAAGTTTATTACGATATGATAAACTTATATAAGCCTACAAGTCTTACAATAAGCCAGAAAATTTGGGCTTATGACATATAAGCAGAAATAAAATAATCTCATAAGCCCACATATAAGCCGAAACAAACACCCCCTTAAATAGGTCAAGCTTAACTGGTATGACTATAGCACTTTAATAGGTCAAGCTTAACTGGTATGACTATAGCACTTTAAATAGGTCAAGCTTAACTGGTATGACTACACCTCACAACCATTTTATTGTGAAAACAATTTGGAAACAAACAGAATAGCCACTAAAGAAACAAATCAGATAGATGACTAGTGTAAGGCTCACCTGAACATATGCTCGATTAAGACCCTCGAGCCCACTGTGTCAATGATCATTATATTACCAGCCATAAGTCTAACCAATTCAACTGTGACGTAAATCTTCCGGTTTCAACATGTCTTCGAGCACCTTGTCACCTGGATGATGTCATGTAACACATTTTCTGGGAATATTTCACTTAACAAAGCCTATAAAAAAAATGAATGTACAAAAATTTGACTAAAGCCATTTCTCATAGCTTAAATTGTTTTCGAGTGCTGCTAAGACCATGTCTGACTCTTTGTTTGCTTTTGTAGTTAGTTTGGTCTAAATTTTAAGTTGTCTTGCTACCTAAATACAGTTGTACAATATAAGATAATAGCATAAAGAGTGAAAGTATATTTATATTTTAATAATTAAATACTACATAATACTATACATTAGTGTTGCACTTATTGAAGACTGCAACTTAATATAATACACACAATACTTTCGTGTTATAATTTATTGAAAGTATTTACAGTTATGGAAAACAAATGAAGACAATTCTTAACTGCACAAAAGCAGACCTTTAGAGAGCTTGAAACATTATCCGAACACCAAACTTTGGACGAAGTGTTACAATCTGAACTGGTGCATGGACATAGCTTGGGGAGGGAGTAAATCTATAATGTTGTAAGATCATCGAGAGTGTGATTTTAGCTTCATTTATCGCAAAACTGGACCCTACACAGTTTCGTGGTCCATAACCAAAAGGAAGAAATGCTCCTGGATTGTTGTTAGTTGCTTTAGCAATCCCTTCCGAGAATCTATCTGGTTTGAATAGATGGGCATCTTCTCCCCATATTTCTGGGTCATGTTGAAGCGCTAATGTTGGTATTTGCAATTTAATGTTTGCAGGAAGAACAACTTTTCCAACTTTCGTTTCCCTTAGAACTTTTCGGGTTATAGCAATTCCAGGAGGGTATAGTCTTAGTGTCTCGTTGATTATCATGCCCATCTGCGTCATACAATAAAAATTATGCCTTCTGAAGTAACAACAAAATGAGATTGTTAGATCAATAAGCTTACCGTCTTGAGTCTTGCTATGCCTTCTGAAGAAGGGTTCTGTTTGCCAAACACTTCTAGCACCTCCTCTCGTGCTTTTTCTTGCCATTCAGTGTGGATTCCTAGAAGAAGAGTAACCCATGAGAGCAAAAGAGAGATTGTAACATGGCCAACAGCATAAAACGTTTTGCAGTCATCGATAACATCTTGTATGGATAGTCTGTAACATTCATCCATATCATGATGTGCCTTCAAAAGTAGTCCAAGGTAATCAGTCCTGGATTTTTCTTCATCTCCCGAAATCATCATCTTCTCTCTGCTTCTTATCATCTGCATAATTAATTCTTGAATCTCTGAGTGTAGTTTGTCAGATGCTACTTCAACTTTATCTTTAAATATCTTCCTGTGAATTGAAGTTCGAAAATCTTATGATATGACCATTTTAACGAATCCAAGTATCTTAATGTCTATGCGCACAAGGTACATTTAGTTGAATTTACCCAAAGCCAGGAATCCCAATTTTGTACAAGTTTGTAGCAGCTAATGAGTTTAAAGCCTCGAGGTTTTGGAAAACATGTTTCCCGTCTTCATAGCTACTGCCAAACGCGGTCCTAGAAATGACTTCTGATGTCAAAATCCTGAACTCTTCATAGACTTCCATCTCTTGGATTCCACTAACTTTCCACCGTTTTAGCATTATGTCAACGCTTTCAATCATTGATGGAACCATGTTCTGCAGCCACATTAGCAAGAAAAATGACTTCAATTGACTCCCAAACATTTCTCCCTTTGTTTCATAACAAGGTTGCTAGTCAAGGGGTGTACAAATGCGCATACAAGTTTTCTGTTAATAAATAAGGAACATTTTTTGTTTGACTCTAAAGGTCAACCCTAGACATCCATGATAAGTTTTCTGTGCATTTACTAAAACAATATAGTTTATAGGAACTTACTTTCAACCTTTCACCATGAAAAGCATGATTTGCTACTTTTCGCTGTTTTGCCCATTTATCGCCTTTAGATGAAGTTAGACCTTCTCCAAATATCTTCTGGAAAATAGACCCCACGTCTTGTTTCGCCATCAAAATATCTCGGTCACTCATTATTTCTTTGAGGAGTTGCGGCTCTGTGACAACAAATGTAGCTTGAGGACCAAGCCAGTACAGAAAATTCTTGCCTGCATCAAATAAACAAACATTTCAAGCATGTTTCATCATCGAATTAACTAGAATTAAAACCAACCATATAGACGGAACCAGGAATGGATGTGAGGTTGAATTCTTGGGAATATGTATTGCGATATGTCCATGGGCAACCTCATCGATTCCTTTCTCAAGCTGGAAATGAGCTTTTTGTTGCCATGGATAAAACTGTAAGGAGGTCCATATATTCCTTGTGAGCTCATCACATACTTTACACGCATCGGAACCCACCAATATTTATGAAAGAACTTGGATAGAGCTAAGAGGACTCCAGAGCATAATAGGGATACCAAAATTCCCAAACAAGTCACCATTTCGATAGCTCAAAGGATGGAGTGTAGAGACCAGCTGGATGTACTTTATAAACAATGGATGACTCTATTATAAAGAGATTGAAAAGCAATCTGCTAAAAAAAATTGTTCTTTAATCTTGTTGAACTTCATCCTGATGCCAGTTAGCTGCGTGGCAAATATTCTTGTCTAATCTTTGTTATGACGATTAGACACGTAGATTTTCATATATGCCAAAAGTTCAATATAGACTTAATTTTTGTCATAGACCCAATAAACCAATCCTAGCCACTCATTTTTTTATCAAAAATAAAAAACCCACTTTTCATTTTTTTTTAAAATTAAATATCTCACACACTGTTAATCGTTACGCAAAACAAAACATACCATCGCGACGAGAATTAAATTATCTTTCTATAGAGGGGCGACACTATGTACTTTCGACGAACTTTTTTTATGATTTTATGAAGTCATATACGATTTTATGAAATCATATATGATTTTATGAAATCATATATGATTTTATGAAATCATATATGATTCGTTATACGAATCATATATGATTTTCGCAATTCGTGACTGAAAGTTAAAATTTTTTTAACAATTTTCTAATGGATTATTTTACATCTATACTTCTATACTTTTCTATACTACTATAAGAAAGCATTATAATGTGAGACCCATTAAAATAAGATAAGAAAGGTGACAAACTTGACCATCCACTTATTTTTAGGAATCACATCATAAAGTGAACATGAGCCACATTTTGTTTAAAAAAATCACCTTTATTTCAAATTGAAATATTCTTTTTATCTATTTAATTTTATTTTGATCTAATTTTCACCATATTTGTTTTAAATAATATGCTCTTAAATTCAACATTCATTTGATATATTTTTTATAAATTGTTTTGTAAACATTTTAATGGTTTTATTTATATTTGATTTATATTTTTTTTTACAACTTTAATCTAATAAATATATACTTGATACGTTAAAAAACTATAAACTTTCGGAGAGATTAGGTCTTTTAAATTGCGAGAATGATGATGTTAATATGGTGTTTGCGGAAAGTAACGGGAACCCCAACGAACACATACATTTGTGAAACGAAATTACTAAGCGGGTAAGAAATTACGTAAAAAGTTGAGTTAGTAAATTTTTTATTGCCGCCGCTATGCGCGGGTAACCAACTAGTATTATATAAAGCATTTACAATGTGAGTCCCATCAAAAATTAAGATAAGAAGGTGCAATCTTGACCATCCATCTTATTTTAGAAAATGACATCATAGAGTGACATGTGTCACTTCTTAATTAAAAAATCACTTTTATTTTCAATTTGACATATCTTTTTATTTATTTATTTATTTTATGATATAATTTCAACGTATTTTCTAAAATTTCTTGATCTTTAATTCAACATCCATTTTGATATATTTTTATAAACTTTTAGCTTTTCAGATTTTTAGTGAGTTTATTTTGAATTTTTTAACAACTTTAACTTTAATTTAAATACAAACTTGATTCGTAAAAGATATATACTTTTGGAGACAATGTTTGATGGGTAAGAGAGTGTGTGAGTCTTTATACAAGCGAGAATGATGTTAATATGATGTTGCGGGAAAGCTACGGAAACCCAAACAAACGAATTCTCTAAGCGGGTAGGGAATTGCGGAGCGAGTTGGGTTAGCAATTTTTATCGCCGCCGCTATGCGCGGGTATCCAACTAGTATTATATAAAGCATTTACAATGTGGGTCCCATCAAAAATTAAGATAAGGAGGTGCAATCTTGACCATCCATCTTATTTTAGAAAATCACATCATAGAGTGACATGTGTCACTTCTTAATTAAAAAATCACTTTTATTTTCAATTTGACATATCTTTTTATCTATTTATTTTTTTTATGATTTAATTTCACCGTATTTTCTAAAATTTCGTGATCTTTAATTCAACATCCATTTTGATATATTTTTATAAATTTTTAGCTTTTCACATTTTTAGTGGGTTTATTTTGAATTTTTTAACAACTTTAACTTTAATTTGAATACAAACTTGATTCGTAAAAGATATATACTTTTGGAGACAATGTTTGATGGGTAAGAGAGTGTGTGAGTCTTTATACAAGCGAGAATGATGTTAATATGATGTTGCGGGAAAGCTACGGAAACCCAAACAAACGAATTCTCTAAGCGGGTAGGGAATTGCGGAGCGAGTTGGGTTAGCAATTTTTATCGCCGCCGCTATGCGCGGGTATCCAACTAGTATTATTATATAAAGCATTTACAATGTGAGTGCATCCAAATTAAGATAAGGAGGTGCAATCTTGATCATTATCTTATTTTAGAAAATCACATCATAGAGTGACATGTGTCACTTCTTAATTAAAAAACCACTTTTATTTTTAATTTGACATATTTTTTAATCTATTTATCCTTTTTATTATCTAATTTCACCGTATTTTTTAAAATTCCGTGATCTTTAATTCAACATCAATTTTGATATATTTTTATAAATTTTTAGCTTTTCACATTTTTAGTGGGTTTATTTTCAATTTTTTAACAACTTTAACTTTAATTTGAATACAAACTTGATTCGTAAAAGATATATATACTTTTGAAGATAATGTTTGTTGGGTAAGAGAGTGTGTGAGTCTTTATACAAGCGAGAATAATGTTAATATAATGTTGCGGGAAAGCTACGGATACCCAAACAAACGAATTCTCTAAGCGGGTAAGGAATTGCGGAGCGAGTTGGCTTAACAATTTTTATCGCCACCGCTATGCGCGGGTATCCAACTAGTTAGTTAAAAAGGGTGATTTGTGGTTTCATGCAAGATCCACTAGAACAACAATATATTTTCCTACAAAAGCTTAAATATTTTCATTGAAGATTTAGTTTATCCTTAATACCATAAGGGCATCCAAGGTAGTCAATTCTTGGAACTGGCAGGAAGTGCAAAAACAGAAACCACAGGGACAAAATTTGTAATTTTCAGTTATTTCTTTGTCTTTTTTAAGTATCAATTTACTGACTAAGAAAATCTATCATCAAAGCGTGTAGTTACAAAAAAAATATATCATCAAAGCATATAGTTTCACAGCGTTTCATAACTTGAATTTTTAGTAAGATTATTTACTCGGAATATAGTTTTAGTGGAAGATGCATACCAAGTTAGCAATTTATTATATTCACTTTTCTCTTGGGCCCGTTTGGTTCGTAGAATGTTTTGTCAAGGAATTAGAATTTATCAAGGATTGGGAATCATAAAGAATTGGAATGTCAAAATTCAAAATATGTCATGTGTTTCGTACATTATTAAAAAAATTGTTTTAAATTTTATTCTTACGTTATTTTAAAAAAGTTTTTTTTTTTAAATTAATTTTTTTTACTTTATAAAGTATTAAATTTACCAAGTAAAAATATACTTTTTTTTAAAATTTACTTTTTTTACAAAAATTTACTTTTTTTGAAAAAATTAACTTTAAAAAATTTTACATTTTATAAAAAAATTTACTTTTTTAAAAAAAAATTACTTTTTTTAAAAATTACATTTTATAAAAAAAATTACTTTTTAAAAAAAAATTACTTTTTTAAAAAAAATTTACTTTTTATAAATTTACCAAGTAAAAATTTACTTTTTTTTAAAAAGATTTGCTTTTTAAAAAA
>BQNB010180123.1:0-12708 GCA_026074375.1 Tanacetum coccineum | reverse complement strand
AGGTTTTTGATAATTGCTTTGGTTAAAAGCGTTTATCTAGAATCCGACGGAAATACTATACTATACTATTATTGGCCTATCCTTATTATTACGTATCTATATATTATATTATATATTTTATACGTATTGATTGGGACGGATCAGTCCGTATCACTAGATCCAGTTGAATGATAGGTCGCATACAAAAGCACGTAAACAAGTATAAATTGATAAACAATCCCAAACATTCAGATCTTTATAATAATGGCTAATACCCGAAGGTATTAGCCTTCAAGCGTCATAATAAATACAAGAGCAATTATTTAGCCAAGGTAACCTAACCGAGTTAACGAATGATACCAAAAACTGATCGATTACTAAAGTATATGGAATTACACGTTGTCTTCTATGGATTGGAATGCATTGCAAGACCTCTTCTGCTCTTTTTCTCCTCTGAAAATTGACTTTTATGGTTTAGCTATCGACTTAGATGCTTGTAGCCATTTGGATGGAGTGTTAATTAATCCGGATGATTGAGATATGGGTATTTTACTAAAACGGGTCATTTTGTGCAAACTAAATTTAAAACCTTAATAAGTCCAAAATTTTGTATACTAACACCCAAGTTAGTAAAACTTTAGCTTCTAGGTATTGAGTCAACTTAAAATTTTCGGTGTATTTCATCCTCATCGAATTTATGGATTAGGAGATATGTTAAAAATGGTAAAGGCGTAAAATTCAGAAAATGGCATGCACTTGTAGTAAGGGGTAAATTAGTAATTTCACTTTGGTTATGGAACTTTTGGTCAGCGGGGGCTACATTTTTGTAAAAATAGACTCTTAAAGCCACCTGTACGCGAAAACCTCATGTTTATATCTATTACGGATTATAAATGACACACTTTCAAAGAGGGGTAAAATTTCAGAATTTGTAAATAAAAGGTTTAGATAGACGTAAAAGCTAAGGTGAACACTTGTAAGAAAATTTGGTTAAAACTTAAACTAGAGGCACATCTTGGGGATGATATCAGTTCAAATGTGGACTTGGGATTTGAGTGGTTTGGACCCATAAAAGTTAGGACACAATGCCATACTTGTTTCGTTAAATAAAATTATTTTATCCATATTTTCCTTTCTATTTCATTTCAAATTGTGTGAGTATTTGTTGGTAAATTTTTCTAAGTCGCGTCTTTTATTTTAGGTTGCACTTAGGGTGTCTAATTTCTTCAGCTCCTATCTTGTTAATTTTGCCGAATCGCTTAAAGGTGAGTTCATAGCCCCTTTTCTATTTACTTGTTTTACATAACTCTACGGGGTGAGATTACATGCTTGATTTTTTTGGACACAAGTACTTTTCAAAACTGTATGCTATTTCCTGATTGTATTATTGCTTAAGTACCTTTCTGCCGCTAAGACCCCTTTACTATCATGAACCGTTAATTACTTGTTGGGTAAACGTGAGTGTTGTGGATAGATCTATCGGGACTGACAATCCCCGTCTTGGCTGTGGTTTCTAGATAACCATTGACGCATTTAACATTTGAGGTAATTCTTAGGATGTTTGGCAGCATCTACATATATATCTTTGGGGCACAAACCTCGAATACTGGTTTGATTACATGCATGTTAAGGTTCGGTGTCATGAGCTTAGGGCAATAATATATTGTTTTCATCTAGACTTGGCGAATTTGTTTCTCTTGTCTATACTATTAAATCTTGTGGTCCATACATTATTTACTGTTAAACCTATGAATTCACTCAACAAATTTTGTTGACGTTTTAGCATGCTTTAATCTCAGATCCAAAGGTGTGATTTCTGGATGGGAGCCGCGTAGAGATGCTGAAGATGGATTCTGTGTTTTCTTTATTCGATGCTAAACTATTAAACTTATTTTTATTAACCCGTTGTTAACTTTTGAAACTATGTGTTTTGGACAACTCTTGTGGATTTTTATGTCATGTTGTAAACTTTTGGGACCAATGTTGCAAACTCTGGTCTTTATGAAGCATCGAATGAACATTAATTAAAAACGTCCCTTTTAAGGTCGTTCCCTATTTCTTGATTCTTGTGCTATGATGTCGCACCCTAATTGTTACCGTTTCCGCTGTCGCCAGAATTTTTAGGGGTGTGACACGACGTATTGGGGGTTTCTTGGAGTAGGGACCACGTTTGATATCTTCCATAATCTTCACATACTATATTTCCATTATGGCATATTGGTCTTCTCTGAATACGACGTATTGAACAATTTTCCTTTGTGGTCTTTGGTGATTGCAGGCACAGATACGCCGTATCTTCCTTGATGGATACGACGTATTGGTCTTCAGAATAATAATCTTTAAAATATCTTCATTTAAGCTCCAAAATGGCGCCTTTTGCTAATTTTCACTAAGTACTCCATAATTACTGCAATTCTTAAATATAAATGATTAAGTAACAATTCTTTGCAATAATGATACAAAATGGGTTAATAACATGAGATAAATTATGCTATAAAATAGACGTTATTTGATGTCATAAATATACATATATACATACATATTATTCATACCAAGTGCTACCCACCTTGTTACGCACATAGAATACAATTAAAAGCATCACACAAGGCATCTAAGGATCGGGAACAACGCGCGCTTAGATATCGGACAACGGTGAATGACTCGTAAAAATCTTTTGAAACAGTTATAGTCCAGGTTTTTGAAAACGACCTAGTTCGCTATAACCTGGCTCTGATACCACTTGTAACATCCCGCCTTACTCAGACCCCAATATTGTCTGCTTTGCCCGCAGACTCACGGCTTTGCTTTGTAGCCCTCATGTGAAGACTTCCCGGCAGGTCACCCATACCAGTACTACTTTCACATGAGCACGCTTAACTGCCAGTTCCTTGGAACCTCACTCGCAGTAGACCACAAAAAGCGTTGTGTCATTGTAAGGCGAATGTTATCTTATGAACCGAGCATCTCTCTAGGCCACAGCCGATGTGGGATTTGCCTAGGGTGTCACAATCACCCCCTTTAGGGACTCATCGTCCTCGATAAGGTTTGCTCCACCATCCCGAACGGCTCAGGAGTGGCTCTAATACCATTCTGTAACACCCCCAAATTTACAACGCAGCGGAATACAACATTGGGGTGGTACTTCATAATACATACACACGAGTCACAGTAAACGACATCAAAAAAGACGTTTATAAAACAAAATCACGTTCGTTTTATTAAAATAAATCAGAATTACAAAGGTCCCAAACTAGTTTAGAAAACGTATTTCTAACAAGTCAAAACACGACTCATTTTCTTAAAATTCCCTTTATTGAATGTATAAAATTTCACCAAGTCCGTGTCCTTCGATATTCGCGTTCCGTCCCATCCAAGCAAGCAAAATCACCTAAACCTGAGATACATACTTAAAAACGTCAACACAATGGTGAGTGAATTCATAGAGTTTTCAAGTAACAATTAGAACATATAGTTGGTTCCACAAAACATTTATAACCTTATAACGCAGTTTGGTTCCACAAAAACATGTATGACTTGCTAGCTAGGCAAGCCACACCACATTTCCAACTTTCATGAGCCCGTGTACCGAACCTTAACACATTTATCATTGTAGATAATTAACTGACCGGGTAGTATGCCACCACCCCTAGACTCAATACAGAATGTCCGTTACAGGGTGTTCACCATCGGATTCAAACCCCGGACAGGGTTGTCAAACCCAATAGATCTATTTAATGCATTCAGTGTTTACCTCCTCGGTAATTAACGGTCATACAGCAAAAGGCGTATACTAATGGCAATGAATTATATTATCATATCAAAAACACTTGCGTTCCATTTTCGCAAACAAACAACATCAAACACGTATAAAACTGCTTATGTTTAATTTATAAAACAAGCGACATCAAGTACATATAAAACTACTTGTGTTCCACTTTTCAAATCATGCATGAATCCCCCTCGCGGGTTTATAAAACATTTAAAAATAGTTCAAAAGCGAGGCTATGAACTCACCTTGATCGAAGACGACGACCAACAACTAATAATCACTAAGCAACATTCAACAATTTACAACCACGGTGTCTCAACAAATAATTCGACCGCGACCTAGAATTATATCGCGCAATTAGAGAAATAACAGAGTATCGTCGACTCTTTCGATAATCACAACATATATACATATATATACAAAGTAACATGCTATGGGATCCACACCTACGCTTTTAATCCTTTTCTATTAAGTGATAAGAAACTAAGATCTTCTTCCTCAATTAAGTTGCGTTACTCTTTTAAAAACTTTCTATTTTCAGAAACTTTATAATTTTAGAAAGTTTCTATTTTTGGAAAGTTACTACTTTTAGAAAGTCAGGTTATCCAAATATATTAATACCAAAAATATTCCTTATTTCGCCAATTATCGACACAACCATGTCTATTTCACTTAATCACGTTCTGACGTTACAATTTCATATATTTATTATTTATATATATATTTATATATATATATATTATATATATATTTATATATATAGGTAGGTTAGAATAAAAATGCAAATATTTCGTGAGAAGGATAAAAAGTTCTCGAAAAAAATTCCAAAAAAATTCATTAAAATAGGTATGTTTGTAATAAAACTTTTGTAAAAGAAAGGTTTTCTAATTTTGAGTTTTTATACGTTTTTTTAATGCGCAAAAAAGAAAATTTTGATGCTACAAAAAAAAAATTTGTTGTAAAATTTTTCGAATTTTATAGTTTGATGCGCAATAAATTTTTGATTGCCAAGAGGTCAAAAGAAAGTTGTGTACAAAAACGAATTTTTGATGCACAAAAAAGAATTTAATGCACAAAACGTTTTTTTTTAATAAATTTTTTCGGCAAAACTATCCACTTTTAGAAAACTTCCATTTAATCTTTTTCATGCACCAAAATACACGATTTGTGGATTTTTTCAGAATTTTTTGAGGGGAACTTTGTTTAAAAAATAATCTTTTTCTATCCTTCTCACGAATATTTGTCTTTTTATATGATCTTTATCCTATATATATATATATATATATATATATATATAAGCTTCTATCTTTAGACTTGCCATATTTAGAAACGACCGACGGTCTTTACACAGTGTTAACCCAAGAATAATATTTATTATCATTTTTATTATCCCGATCAACACTTACGACGACTAAATGACATTTTGGAATTATTGTTTGACTTTTATTTTGACTTTTTTATTATAAATTTTCTTATATCTGACCCATCTAAAAACGACTCCCTAAAGATACATTTTCACGACTCAGACTCTAAATCATTTTGATGTAAAACGACATTTCGGACAACTTTTTAGTTTTACCCGAGACTCGAAACTCGAAGTAAAATGACGAAAATGCCCCTGCAAGTTTCTGCCAGATTTTAATATATATACTTTATTTTTCAAACTATCGGCTTGGCCTAACTTCTTCGTTTCAACAGTTAAATTCTGAAATTTACATGGAAAAAGCGAGCACGATATATGGCCTTCGGACAATTTTGTGTTTCGTGGAGGCTTTAAACGGACTCGAAAGTGGTCGAAATGGGCGTTTTATTTTCTGTGCAGACTTAATAAAAGTCTAATAGGTGATTGGAAATTATAAATTTTTCCAAACTTCAATCGGCCGTAAAATCTTCGTTATTTGGAGTTACGGGACGATCCACTATCGAAACGTTCATAAAAATAAGCCCTTTCGTAATATTTAATCAAAAAATCGGATTAAAAATATTTTCGACACCCGAAAGCAACGCGCCAGATTCTGCTCGAATTTACCACTTTGAAAACCCATCAAAACCTCATTTTCGCTTCACAACAACTTTAAAAATACGCTTAACTAACTATCTGACAACTAATATACTGCAATCATCCAATCGCTTAATCTATCGCATTCACTTGTGGATCCATAACATGCAAATTTAATTTAAATTATAATCGTACAAGAATAATATGAAAAGAGTTTTAGTATGCTCACTCCAACGAGAAATCGCAAGATCAAGAGTCGACACACACACTCCTCCTTCGTTTCCTTTGCTAGCCGCGGCTCGAACTCAACCCGAATATACAAACCGCGATTTTTTTAACAACAACCCACTTGTAAGAATACTTATCTAACACTTCTAAACAATATTTTCGACCCATTTCGACAAGAAATCGAACCGAATTAAATCTAGGGAAATACTTGTTGCATGTTGAAATTTATTAGTGGGATACGTTCATTATAGCACAAGGATCAATATTTTAGTAACGGATCGTATTGTATTTCGAAAATCAAATGGTTTATGTATGTATGAGTGTGTCCGTCGGTGGTGGAGGAACAAGGGGAGGGGGAAGTAAATTTTTTTCTAAACTAAAAATAAGTGTGTGTGTGTGTATGTAGTATTTATAGGAGTAATAATTTGGGCCTTTAACACAATTGGTCCTCAAACTTCCATGGTTTATAAAAATAGAGCACTAGGGTGTTTGTTTCGTTGTCCACAACTGACCAAGGGGGCTCGGGTTTTATGATTCCGTAAATATTTCTCTTCAGTCGACTTTATTTTATTTTAAAACATTTAATAAAATGTTATCTCACGTAAGTCTCGACTTTAGGCACGGTTTTTACAAAAACACGGGAAAAACCATAAAACACTAAAATAAATATAGTTTCGATCTCGGAGCAAAAATATAAAAAATTTCAAATTTTCTTAAACACTCAAACGAATAGAAATTTGAAACACGACTTGCGAAATAGCCAAAAATAATGATTTTTATCAAATCGCCCAAAACGAAAGACGATTATTCCAACTCATTCGTAGAAAATAGATAACGGCTCAGGATAATCGTCGGCCTAAAACTCAGGATGTTACAGAAAGTTATGCAAATATGCCCAAATATTGTACTTAATCATTTTTTTGTTATTTAAGGATTTGGGAAGCACTTGGAAGAAAAGCACGTGACTTGGTCTCAATTCAGGAAGAAACTAGACAAAAACACAACTTTTCGAGCTGGCGACTCCCATTCTAATGCCCTCACCAAATGTGGCTAGAAGTGGATGTTTGGACGCAAAGTATGACTTCTCAGTGTGTGGATATGGCTTCACAAGAAGTGGTTGACGTCGTCACAATTGCATAGTGAAGGCGTCACAATACATTGCGACGGCGTCACGATTAGCCGACAGAAGAAAACCTAAAGGGTTTTGATTGGCCGACGGCTTCACAAAACCCTAGCGACGCCGTCAGGGCCCAAAATTAATAAACACAACCCTTTTGTTCTCATAATTTGTGTGGAAACTTGGGAGAACTTTTAGTGCAGCCACTTTGGATGATTTTTAGGGTTTTTTAACCATCTTGTACTCACATACTCACATGTTTAATTGAAGTGAAATCTCTTTATCTATTTAATCATTCAATATGTCTATGTGTTATTTGATTTTATGTTGTTCTTCGCTTTCTATTAACATGCTAAGCTAAATTAATTAGTGTTTTCTTATGATTTCATGAAACCTTGTTGTTATCTTTGATTTTATTGCTTATTGCTAGTTGTATGCGCGTTAGGCTCTAGAAAACTAACTATAAGATATTACATTAGCATAAACGTCTAGGGAAACGTGATTAGGTTGAATGAAACCTACAATTAGTTCTTCATAACTAGTTGAGTTTGGGTAGATTCTTTCTTAAGTATTTATTACGCGTGATTTACTATTATGAGGGAGTGTGTTTAATATGTAATGCCCGACTAGGTTGTCACTTAGAATGCGAGCTTGACTAGCTCGCTGCTGAATTAGGGGAATACTTACACATTACACTAAGGAGGGTGACGAGAAATAAGTTAGAGAGAGCAAATAGAGAGTAATGCATGATTAAGTTAGCACACTTGTTTACTTATATGAGTTTCCAATGAGTTTAGATTTCTTGCATTTAGGATTATTTGTAGCTTAGTTTAAAACCCCTCCTTCAAAACCAAAGATTTTAATTAGTTTTCAAAAAAATAGAAAAACATAAAATTATTCTTCCCTCAACCCTTAGATCTTAGTGACATACAATTCGAACCTACCTCACTATTCCCCTAGAGAAAGATCAATCCCCCAAGTCTTGTCTATACTACACTGCAACGCTTAGGTACTCTGCCTAGGAGGATTGTAAAACTTCGGTGTTGCAATCCATCGCATTAGACTCCACTCTTTCTAGCGAGTATTACTCTTATTGTATTAAGCGAGCATAGTCTATTCGTAGATCTTTGCTTCAGAAGCCTGAAAGGTATATCCTTTGACCCTTTAAATTTATTCAGTTTTGAACAAAGCGTCAACGTTAAGATTAACCATTATGTTATGTTTAATGTTCTATCCAGGATCTGTGACGGTTTTGCTCAGTTCTATGCCAAAGACATCATTCATGAAGATAAACAGGAACTTGATGATGCTTTGCATAGAGAAGTAAGTACTGATGATTAATAATGAAGTTTATACTATAAGATCATTTGTCTTTTTTATATATATTATTCTATCATTTAGTAATTTGTGTTATGTAATTTGTAGTATCAACCTGCTTTTCGTATCGATGAGAACAGGAGGACTCCCCCAACCTCACAAGATGAGATGAGAGCGGGAATGAGCTACTTCATGAAACAATCTGGAAGGGTGTTCTTAAATTATGACATCATGTTGACATAGATCTTAAGAACATAGGGATCAATAAACGTGCTCCCTAACATACCCTTATTATTCAGTTCTCTTCTTGGATGGGTGGTGATCATGATGGTATGTTCTTTAACTAACAAAAATTTAAGCTATTTTGTGCACTTAGAAGAAATCTATTGAAAAAATGATTTTATTAATTTATTCATAATATTTTTCTAAGGTAACAAGGTATGTTTGCTTACTTGCTAGAATGATGGTAGTCAACTTGTATTTTTAAGAGATAAAGGATCTAATGTTCGAGGTAAGCATATTGTTTATGTTTTATTAGGATTTATGTATTCTCACTGTAATTATTCATCTTACTCAAATGATTGTCTTTTTCAGATTTTCATGTGGTGTTGTATTGATGAAATTCCTCTTCGAGCAGAAGAACTTTATAGACCAACAAGGAGTGATGTGGGGCACTACATAGGTATTTAACTATTTATAAATAAATTTGACTAAATACTATTCTAATATCGAAAGACATGAAAGTTGTTAAATTACTGTGTTTTCTTTCTAGAGTTCTAGAAATAGGTTCCTCCAATTGAACCTTATCGTTTAATTCTTAGAGATGTAAGGGATAAGTTATATAATACACGTGAACGGGCTCGACATCTATTATCGCATCGAAAATTCGACATTCTACATGAGTTTGTTTATACTAATGTTGAACAGGTATCTATAACCCTCTCAACTTCAACAATGTTTTTAATGTTTGGGATAAAATCATGTATTTTTAAGGGTTAAATAATTATTCTTAAAAGCTGCAAAAAAAGTGTAAAGCAAAGTTACCTAACATGAGACTCATCTCACATGAAATATGTTATGTGTTAGTGAAAATATTACAATATTTAGTCTATACATTCTCTTTGTGTTTTGGTGATGACAAGCATGTTACTTGTAACACATAACGTAAAGTGCTCAAGTTACTCGTAATCAAAAATCATCAATGCATTCATAGTCAACATCTCTCGACGCCTCAAGTCTGCTTCAACAACAAATATAACTTTGCACCCGACGTAAATCACTAAAGGTATGAACAAACAAACTTTAAATTTGTTGGATGATCAAAGAAAAAATAATTTTTTTCTAAACTTTATATTTTTATAAATGTAACGAAACCTTTTTACAAAAATAATTAGACAAAATATATTTTTAATTATAAGAAATGTTTTAATTCAAATATATATTTAAAATCAGATACCCCCCCAATAAAAAAATAAAAAAACCTAAAATAGTTCCCCATAAAAGGACAAAATCAAAAGCGTCAATAAGTAGGCGGCCCCTGATTGATAAGGGGGTGGGGGGGGGGAAGGGGGGGGCGACTATGATAGATAAGGGGGCCGGCTAATGACCTTAGGGGACCGACCACTTTATTTTGCTCCCAGCTTTGCCTATAAATAGTGGACTGTTCCACATATTTTTTCCACCTTTTGCACACTTATTTTTTCTGTTCTAAATCAGCAAACACATCTCTTACTCTTTGATCATGTAACTTGTTTAAACATTTATTTACAAGTTATCTAATCCTTCCTCTCTAAGTGAAAGAGAAGAATACTCGCAATCGTCAAGATACGAAGTATTATATTTGGTGCATTCGTGACATGTGTTACATTCACTATGTATAGATCGAGTTAATGTCTTCCAAACTTATTTATTAGTTGGATCGGGTAGATCGTGTATGTATTTAAGTGATTAAATACTTGTAAGAGCGGTTAGTATTTTAGGCCTCTACATACGTGTGTGAGTGGTAGATCGGTTCTAGCTAAGATTAGAACTCGACATTTGGCTTAGTGTCGGAAATTAGTGTAAGCTACATGTGTATAGTTTTCTCCGCCTAAAGGGAGCTTGTTGACTAGTGAAGTAACTCTCGAGTTGGGTACTTGAGGAGTGGAGTAGGGCGAAGAGGAACTTCGTGACCGAACCACTATAAATCACTGTGTCAGGTTTGTATTTCGTTTCACTCATCTATTTACTTTTATACTCGCATTTATCTCTTTATATTTACACTTGCATTATGTAGATAATTGCGTGTCGTGTTTCTTATATAGTTTGATTAAGTTCGTGCCTTTAATAAATGTGAATGTTAAGCTTAGGTTTATATTGTTGTGATATGCACTATGTATAGTTAGTGTAGAACTAATATAAACACTCTTCATATTGCATCAAACTTGATTGGCAATTTGATACAAAGCATTTTATGTTTTTAAAACAAAAACGTATTCACCCCCTCTACGATTTCCACAATATTGATGTTTACTAGACGATTATTTAAGTTTTGTTAGAATTATCTTCACATGTGCAAATTATGAGCAAGGATTGAAGATTTTATCTTACTAGTGTATTTTTTATACTAGAAGTGCAAAATTATAAGATATTAATATTTTTACGTGTGCAAATTATGAGAAAAAATTGAAGCATTGCTCTTACTAGGTTATCTTAAATTAAAAGTTCAAAAATATGAGATATTGATGTTTACTAGACGGTTATTTAAGTTTTGTAAGAATGTATCTTCACATGTGCAAATTATGAGCAATGATTGAAGATTATATCTTACAAGTGTATTTTTTATACCAGAAGTGCAAACTTATAAGATATTGATATTTAATTCACGGTTATTTAGGTTTCGTAAAATTATCCTCACGCGTACAAGTTATGAGCAAGGATTGAAGCATTGCTCTTACTAACATATTTTTTATACTAAAAGTGCAAAAATATGAGATATTGATGTTTACTAAAAGATTATTTAAGTTTTGTAAGAATGTATCTTCACATATGTAAATTATGAGTAAGGATTGAAGATTTTATCTTAGAAGTGCAAAATTATAAGATATTGATATTATAATTTAATACACAATTATTTAAGTTTCGTAAAATTATCTTCACGCATGAAAATTATAAGCAAGGATTGAAACATTGCTCTAACTATCTTATTTTTTTATATTAGAAGTGCAAAAATATGATATTATTTAAGTTTTGTAAGAATTACCTTCACATGTGCAAATTATCAGCAATGATTAAAGATTTTATCTTACAAGTGTAATTTTTATACTAGAAGAGCAAAATTATAAGATATTGATATTTAATACAAGGTTATTTAAGTTCGTAAAGTTATCTTCACGCGTTCAAATTTATAATATATCTGTTTCTCTAAATTTTTCTCTCACAAAAGCTATCGTAGCTACAGTAACACAATAAAATAACAATTTAAATACTATATTTTAATCAAGATGTAGTTATATGAACAGTAGCCCCTATTTTTTAATCCTGTAGATCCACCAACATATCTGGGAGATTATGTGTCTTCATTGCATGTTAACCAACTCATATCTTATTTTATTCAATTGCTCTAAAAAATAAACACGTATCCAATACGTGTTCTTCATACATCATCTCTCTAATAAAAAAACCACACACACCACCACCACCGCCCTTAGATCTCTCTCTCTCTCTTGCACTTTCTCCCTCATCCTCTCTCTAAAAAAATACGTCCATGCGTCGGTCTCACTCTAAAAATCCGGCCTGACACGCGGTTGCGAACCGTCCTCTGACCTCCTCCGAACACAAAGGTCAAGTTTTTTTAACTCTTGCTACAATTGCTTTTAATTTATAATTAGATTGTGATTTGGGTTTAACAAATGTATAATATAGTAATTTTGTGGGTTTAAACCCTATCTTGCGAAATCAAATGGGGATATAAAATTTCCGGATCTTATCTATCATTTTTTTAGATTTTCGTTTTTGGTATATTGTGGAAAGTGTAAATGTTTGTTGTAATTTTTTGTTTTCACTTTTTTTCTGATGATAGGTTCGACCAGAAATTGGTAGCTAAGAACTGTTTGCCGTAAAGTGAGAAGTTTCGCAATGAGGTGAAAGAGGTTGGAACGATATTACTGCCCAACTTTGGTTTTTATCAGAGTTTTGTGCTTTTTTCACTTATTTTCAGGATTGGTTTTTGGTTTTTACAGGAATTAGCTTGACAGGCGTAGAACATCTAAATTTTCTCTTTGGTACCTGAAAAGGGCGAGCTTATGATATTGTTAATGT
>BQNB010180121.1:0-12708 GCA_026074375.1 Tanacetum coccineum | reverse complement strand
ATGATATGTTCTCTATCATCTATAAGCATGTGCATGGAATTATTTATAAGAATAGTAAGAAAGAGAAACGGGTGATGAGATATACAGAAATTCATAAGTTTTATGATGCAACATTAAATAGAGTGTTAGAAGGTCTGAAGAGTTATAATAATGATGTCAAGTATGGAAACGTACAAAAAGATCTCACCAAAGATGAAATAGAATACTTGAAGTTGTTTGAAGAAGAGATTGAAGCATCGACCATTGATGAAGCTAAGCTGAGAAAGATGGCTGATGAGATGTTGAGACAGAGATGTACTTTAGGAGATGAGCATCAGTATCACATTGATCAGATGAAATTTTTTTTGAAGAGTGACATTGTCTGGGAGAGTAGAAAAGAAATTCTTGTCTCTCCACATCCACGAAAGACCACACCATTAGTTCATAGCTGTCAAAAAGATCCTGAAGCTCCAGCATTATCTCTGATTAATCAAGACCTTTTGTATTTGAAGAAAGGAAATTCTAGACCCGAGAAGATAGTATTGTCACTTCACAAGTTTCCAGCAATTATCTTCAACGATGATGATATTGAAGAACGAACTTCCAGATGGGTGAATAAGTGTGTAAAGAAATTCAATCCTTATGCTCGATATGGTGTTGAACATTGGAAGAATCCTCATGCGAAGATCTTCTACATAAGGAAACAAAAAGAGCCTGGAAAATCAAAGGAAGAGATTTATTCAAACTCAAAAATCGTTCAAGTCATCAAGACATATTGGGAATTAGGTCATGAATACAAATTTATCAAAGAGATTGTTACAAGAAGAGCTAATGATTGTATTGTATCAATTACCGAGCCTGATTACAAGAATCTTAACAAGAACAATATTGAGGACATATACTTGTTGATTATGAATGGCAAGGTACCGGATTATGCAGATACATGATTGCTATGGTCTTTATCAGTCTTCATTAGAAGTTCAGTGATATGGGAAAGAGTGCATGACTTCCAACTTGGAATTGAAAGCTATCAACAGAAGGTTAATCTCACTGCACCAACAATGACTTTCGCAGGAATTGAAGATCATGAAATGTTCTCTATCATCTATGAGCCTGTGCATGGAATTATTTACAAGAATAGTAAGAAAGAGAAACGGGTGATGAGACATTCAGAAATCCATAAGTTTTGTGATGCTACATTAAATAGAGTGTTAGAAGGTTTGAAGAGTTATAATAATGATGTCAAGTATGGATACGTACAAAAAGATCTCACCAAAGATGAAACAGAATACTTGAAGTTGTTTGAAGAAGAGATTGAAGAAAGATTAAAGCATCAAAGGCAGATGAGAAGATGGGAGATGTTCGTGAATGGAAGACCACTTGGATCAAGAAGAGAACGCCCTGAATAATCGACCCTTAGGGGGAGATTGTTAGGATCATTAAAAGTGTCGATTATGTGATTTTGTATTATTTAAGTCATTAGTGTTTCTTTTGATAATGTCAAAGTAGTTTGTAATAAGGTATATTATGCTAAAAGAATGAAATAGCATAATTACCAAAGTCTAGGGACTAGATGTGACAAGTTAGGAAAATAAGGAAGGGAAGCCTCCTTCCATCACCTATAAATACCCCTCTAATCTTCATTAGAGGGTGATGCACTTGTAACAAACTCTTCCATTTTCCCTCCCTTTTATATCATTTGAATTTCAAATACTTGCCCTTCTCTACTATTCTCTCTATGCATACATGTTCGATATGATTGATTCAAGATTAATGTGACCTAACAAGTGGTATCAATCGCCAATAGAGAATTAGAGTGTTCGTTTTGTGAGGTTTTTTTTCACGTCCGAGAATTTATGCAGATAAGAGACATAAACTGTTAGAGTTTGAGGTGGGTGATCGAGTATTATTAAAGGTGTCGCCTTGGAAAGGCGTAATGCGTTTTAGAAAGAAGGGTAAGTTAGCACTAAGATATGTAGGACCATTTAAGATTCTTGAAAGGATTGGCCTTGTAGCTTATAGGTTGAGGTTGCCTGAGGAGTTGAGTAGCGTGCGTGACACCTTTCATGTGTTAAATCTAAAGAAGTGTCTGGCCGATGCTAATTTGCATGTGCCATTAGATGAGATTAAGGTCGACAAGACACTTAGTCTTGTCGAGGAACCTGTAGAGATTATGGATAGAGAAATTAAGAAGTTAAAACGTAGGAAAATAGCACTTGTGAAAGTTAGGTGGAATTCGTAATATGTGTGCTAAGTGGTTTGAATAGGTGTAGGATATTGTTTTGAGGTGTATGATCATCTCATTTTGAGTGCGTTTGTGTTTAGTGATAAGTATTCCATTTGTTCCCGAATAGTGATAATGGAAAAGTAAAATTGCATAATTTCATGTAAATTCTACATCAAAATACTTTTGGATGATTTGTATTAAAGAAGTTTTTATGGAAAATATAGTATGATGAAAATAAGTTAAGTGAGTAAAATTTGGCGAATTAAGGTAGACTTTCTAAATATAAAAAGTAAAATGTAAAATGAAAAGTTATTTTTAGAAGGTTAGTAAGTTGCGTTTATGTAAAAAGGTTTACCCAAATTAACTTAGGTTAAAAACTTAAGGTAATAAAGATAATTAGTTAATTAACAAAAAAATAAAAAATATATATAAAAAGGGGTGTCCGACCGGTTTTAAAGAAAAGAAAAAAAGGGAAACAAGTTTGACTATAATTAGGATCTAAGTGTATAAATATAAGATAAATAAATCCCTAAATCACTTTTTCTCTCCCCTTGATTCCTTTGATCGTCGAATCCCTCAAGAGAAGAAAAAAAGATTTTTTTTTAATCAAGAACGAGTTGGTGAATTTGTGTTTCAAGAATCAAGGTTTAGGTATGTTTCAATTAAAGCTTTTGTTTAGTTTTCTTTAAAAACATGTAATAATTAATATGATGGATCATTAGGGTTTTAATATCTACTGTAATTAAGGATGTTTAATCATGCTAGAACATTTAGGGTTTAATTAGGATCGTATTGGTGTAAGTGGTTAGAGTTAGATCGCGTTAATTCATGATTCAGAGTTGAGCAGTATTTAGGGCTGTGTTCAACTGATGATATCTAGATGATAAAAATGTGTTTTTATATGATTCCAGTGCCTAAATTGTATTTCAAAGAGTCTATTTTTCAAACAGTCCGGCCTTAAATAATTTGGAGTTCTGGAAGTTGGTTAAATATTGGTTACAAGAAAAGTTGTCAAAATAGTAAATATGGGTCGGATTTAGGTCATGTTTAGGAGGGTAAAACCCTAACCTAAATGTGGAATTAAGGTTAACCAATCTATAGTGATTAAGTTCTATATGTATATAAAGAAACCATAGAAGGAGAGCTTCTGATTGTATGTCTAAGTAGGGTAATTAGGGCCATACTCTTTGGTATGTAATCAGATCCGAATTGGGACAGTTTTGAAGTTGGATTTTATTTGGGATAGTTGTATATGTAATGAGTAATTGGGAATCACAAGGTAGTTAGTAAACTCATAAATTAACTTAGGTGATTTTTGATATAATTTATTAAGGTCAGCAAGTAAAGGTTTTAAGAGGGTAAAGTTACACTAAAATTATGCACTTTTGAACAAAGTGTAGTTAACTAGTGTAAAGTGTTAATGAAGTGGTTAAGGTTGGGCATGGTGTCGGGGTGACCCATGATGGTTAATCACTCCCTTAGACATCCATCATATGTGTGTTACATGGACTAGAGCTTTTAACTGCGTATTGAGCATTCAGGTGAGTTATATAGTCCCACTTTTTAAATTGCTTTAAACTTGGGATGGAAATGATGCAAGTGTTTATATATGTTTTAAATTCCTGTAATTGTGTGTTAGTGTAAATGCATGGACTATTATGTGACTGATATGCGTTATGTGCTACATGTTATGTAATGTGATATTGGTGTGTTGCCTAGTCAGGAGGATTACTTGCGGGTATCCATGGCCTGAGCTAGAGGGAAAGAGATTTGGTATGATCCAAGGGCGATATGGGTCGTCTGCTTGGTGTTTGAATGATTGATATGATTGAATTGCATGTTAGCTTGTATGTTAGTTAGCATAATTGTCATGCAAAAGTATTGTTTTATAATCACAGTAATTGGTTAAATTGTTTTGGAAATGTAGTTATCTTGATTTCGTTATATTGTTTTGGTATGATGAATGTTATTTGTGTTGCCTATGGTTAGGAGTATGTATGTTTGCATGTCATGACATTAATACACGTGAATCGGCCTTTATTTCAATGGTCAGATGCCTTTTGGTTTTTGGTGATGTGTTTGGTATTTTTCATGGACACTCGTGTCTATACCATGTATTTTATGCATGTTTAGTTTCTCAATATGGACGCCAATCTTGTTGTGAGATTTTTTTTCGTCACGCCTGCTTTTTTGCCTTGGCGGGGGTGTGTGGACACATTTGGTGGAAAATACACAATGATCTTGGGTCATATTGGAGAAGAAAATGGACAAGATCTATAAGACCTACACCAAATCTTGATCGACTGTGATACAGAGCGTAGAGACGGCGTCGCATGCATAAAGGGACGTCGTCCCGATCTATCTAGTGACAGCGTCCGAAAATTGATGACGGCGTCATGACGTAACAGACTCATATCAGACCTAGAAGATTCTATCTCGTGACGGCATCACGACTATAACTGGACGTCGTCGTGGCGATTTCTCTTTATATATTCAGCAGAATTTAGGTTTTTAAGTGTGTAACTTTCTATAACTTTTGGGAGCCGAACCCTAAGTATTTTGTCATCTTTTAGGCCCACTTTATGGCCTCAAAACCCTATTGTAACTTACCTTAATCCATGTTTTAATCAAGTAAGATTATCTATCTTTAATCATTTAATATGTCTGTGTTGTTTGATTGATCTATATTCTTGCTTTCTTTTATAAAGGTTAGCTAAACTATTTTGTTTTGGCTTTGATTGATTGAAAGTTGGAACTGTTGATCCGTAGACTGTTGCTTTTGTGGATGAATGTGCCGCGTTAGCGCGTCGTAGAAAAACTAGCCATAAGATATTAAATTGGCATAGACGTCTAGGGAACGCGAAGTTAGTGTGTAGAAAGGATACCACCGGCTATTGCTCTTTATTTACATTACCCTTTAATTTTGGTGTTCGATCCCTATTAGATATTTCAATGCATTTATCCAATATTACTATTAGGGGCCTTGTAATAGTCCTTCTTACCACCTTTACTGTGTGTTGCCTTAACAGAAAATTAAATAGTCGGCGGGTTCTGTGTAATTCGTTGTCTTGATACTTAGAAATAACATTAACAGTATCATCACAGTGTTGACAAGGCAACAAGATTAGGAGAAGCAATCTAATGAGTAATGCATGATTAAGCAAATAAATTATTTTATCATAAAGTTATCACCAGTAGTTTAGATTATAATTAGTTAAACAAACCAACCTCTTAAACCATTGACTTACTATGCTTTCTATAAAATATAAAAATACAAAAATAATATTATTTCTAATCCTGTACGTATCCTCCACGCGTGTAAGCGCTGTTCGCGCGTTATCTTCCACACATCCTATTCCTCTAAGAGTAAACGAATCCAACCCCTGAGTCTTGCCTATACTACACTGCAACGATTAGGTACACTGCCTAGGGAGTTGTAAAACTTAGTTCGATGTTATAAGTCGCTTACGATCTACCGCCACATCATCTCAAGGAGTATTAGAAAGCATGAAGTCTTCAATCTAGATCTTGAGCACTAGCCAGGGATTGGTAAAATTGATCATGTTTGCAGTTGTGTTTGTCTTTCATTGTCATATAATGTGATATGGCTGTTCGTGGGGCAGATGCTTGGCTTGCTTGAGTTGGGAGATGACTGCAAATATGATTTGACATGTAAATTCTAACGGACTGTATCAACCTGATATGGAACGGAATCATGATTAGACTATAGCATTAGTATATTACGAGTATATAAGCTCATGAGATTATTACATTCACTTCTGTCAGACATCTGCAACTATCTAGGCAACTTTAGCTTACATCTTTGTCCTCTCCAATATCAACCCTTCTGCAACATAGATTGGAACTTGTGCCTTTGTAACTTCCTTAACACGATCATCTACCATATTAGGCAATGACTCTTCCATAACCTCTTGTAAATGTTGATCAAGCACATGAAACTTCTTTCTTAGCATGAACCTTGTCCTTAAATGTTCAAACAAATAGTTGTATCGTCCTTGCAATTCATCAAAGAAACTCTTGTATCGTTTGAATCGTCCAGTCTTAGAATTGAATAGCGATAAGATGTGTTGTGACATTGATAATGTTGGTTTTGATGAAGATGATGATAGTGTAGAAGATGAAGGTGTTGGATCAATTACCGTCAATTCTTAGAGTTTCTCAGTATCCGAAGATACGAGAGTAGAATGAATCATAGGGGATCTGATTATTGTAAGGGACGTGTTTTCCCTAGTCTTCCTATATATTCATTCCCTTTTACCGCTTCTTATCAAACTGTACTCAATCCCACCTTTGGCTGATTCTTCTCTTCTTCAATACACATTTAAGGTTGTTCATAACATCAATTATTATCCACCTCGGTCTGGCTTTATAATCCGGGTTCCCATAACTGTGCCCACGGAATCAGTGCGGACTATTTTAGAATAAAATTATCAACAACATCTTCTTCTACGTTCTCTCGTTCACTTCCACCATTTTATCATTATCCTCAGCTAACCACTACAACGATCTGCTCTTTGACTTTTTCTACATTATTGTCGGTGCTTCAAAAATCATTACGAACTTTCTGCTTAGTTAATGTTACAAATGCTATTGTATCTTGTAACCGGTCATGTCCATTCAAACATTCAAATAATAGTTGGAACTGGTCGTTGTTAGAGTGAGTCGGGTTAGGCGCGTGGTGGAAATAAGAATCTACATTAACATAGACTTTCATTGAGCACTTGATTCTCCTTCTACCCATAAGTTAGGCTGATCCTTATGGCGTTAGTTGTCACTGTTTGTTTCCCTGGGTACCACTCAATCGGTGTGACTGAGTCCATGCTCATCTAACCCAAAACACTTAGCACTCATCCTTTAATTATACTGTTTCATCTCATCAGTTATCATCCAGCTTGGAATCTTTATTCCAACTCCTACCTTATTCTTCCTTGAATTGAATATACTTTTGACCATCTCATCATGTTCCAGATTGTGATACTAATCACAAACTCGTTTTGAGATCTCAGGGAATGCCTTAGTCAGGAATGTCACCAATGAGCATTATGAATCCTTTGTATACCTGGAATTAGTGTTGATGGATGTTTGAGTGCATAGTGTAATCCTTCCGAGAGTAATTCAGCATTGTCTATGTGCGCATGGTTAACAAAACAATACAACATCTGCAAGATCTGAAAAGGCGGTTGATCATGACCAGGGCTCGCATTGTAAGACATCGTGCAAACATCTTGCCATGTGTCTGCCATGGTTGTACGAGTCCTGTCATCTTGAAGTTGGATGGTGATCTTAATTCCAAAGTAAAACCAAGATCATTCAAAAAGAATGGAGCCATTTCTGAAAATTTGGGAGCAGCAACAAAGCGTTCATGATTGTTTTCTGTGGCTTGAGGCATTTGAAAGATTTTTCTGAAATCATTAAGAGTCATTGTGATCTCTTTTCTATCAAGCACAAACTTGAGCCTATACTTTGATCCATTTTCCTTCAAAGTATGCCATAACTGCCCCCAAGTAAATCCATGGTACTGATGATGATGCAGCAATGTTGAATCTGAGTGGATGATTTTGAAGAATGGTTTGCATCGATTTTGCTTTCATTTGGGCACAGTGGTATATATAGATCCGTCTTTCTTGTTGGCATCTATGAGAGCATAGTGTTTGTTGGGTGGACACAATTCATCTTGATGAACATAAGCTTGTCTTTGTGGTTGTGCCATGATGATTTCTGAATGATTGATGATAAGATATTAGACTACAAACAATTTGACATTTTTGTCTATTTTCGCTCTGTCTGTTTTTATATGTTCTGGCAATTCTTTTTGAACATATTTTTATCAGTTTGTTTCTCATGTGCTTATTCTTGCTTTTTCTAGACTTCGTATCAAACTAGCTTTCGTGCAGGTCTGTATCTTTTCTCTTGTGATTTTTCTTTTTGTGGTTTTATGCAATTTATTTTTCAGAACACACTTTAGATTTGCTTTTTCGCGTATGGATTTTGTCTCTCTTTCTGTTTTGATATATCCTACTGAAATTCTTAGTGAATATGATACATTTCAAAGAATGATGAAGATAATCTCTGATTTTGAATAAGACTCATTTTGAGAATACCGTAAGAGATATCATTCAAATTCTTAAAACTTTTTGTGAAAGAGTACCATTTTTGACATAATACAAAAATTTGAGAACTTTTTCAAAAATCTTTTGTGCAAAAGGCACTCTTTGTTCGAGCGTGAGACACACAAAAAACCTGTCTATACTCAATTCAAAAAATTGAAATGGTCACTAAGTCACTCACTCCTCATTATGTTCATTGTAGAAAACAATCAAAACCGGACATGACTTAGACCACTTAAACAATTAAGAATAGAATTATCTGACTCAAGTTATTTTAAAATTCTTCAATTTTGATATTTTGTAATGAATCTCATATCATGTAGACAAACACATCTTATTCAACAACTGAATGGTCACTAAGTCACTCACTCCTTATTCTGGTCAATGCAGAAAACGTTCATACGGGACACATGACTTAGACCGCTTAAACAATTGTGTTAGACATTTTGTCAAAGATACAAAATTCTCAAAAACTTGATCAATTTTTTTTGCTCAATTTTGAGGTACCTTTTTCACAAACTATTTAAACTTCTAAGTCACATAGAGACTGTTCATTTTATTCTCAGACATACAGCTATACGAGAACACATTCTGTTTTGTTTCATCAATCCATTACACTAAGTCTAGTAGCTCCCAAAACTCTTGTCATTTTATTAAATTTTGACACTTCCGAAAATGGATTTTGACTTTTTCAATTTTGACTCTTTCAAAATTTAACTTGTTTCAGATTTGACTTTTCTGAATTTTGACCTTTTCAAATCTAACTTGTCAAAAATGAATTACTTGGCCAAATTTTTCATCAAGATCTTATTAATCCTTTTAAACTAAAATGAGTCCATGTTGATCAAGATTCGTCAATTTCATAAGTTAAAACCAATTTTGACAACATTTTGAATTCCATCGAGTTTGTTCAGTTTTGTCAAATTTGTAAGTTCTCTCGATTAGCCACGTTTTATTGCATTATTATGCACAAAACTCTATAGTTTGTCATTAAGCCTTTTTCTTTAGCATTAATTCCTAAATCCTAATTTTAGAAACCTAATTCTACAGAAACCTAATTTCTTATCGAATCAAAATTCGACCTCAAGAACATCATTAAAATTCATTTCCAAAACCTGTAACATCGAAAATTACTTATGTTTGAGAAGAGAAAAAGATTGTGGTCGTTGTAATGAACTCAAAAACACGATCTTGTGAAAATCACACGTTTCTCTTCTTTTTCGATATCAAATTCAAAATAATAAAAAATAAGAAATGAAATTGATTTTGCTATTTATACCGTCCGAATTTGGATTTTTGGAAAGCAACACTTTCAGTCCTTGGAGTTTTTCGTCTGAAAATATGTTTAAAAATTGACAAAGCTGGCCCTTGCGATTTTTTGATACCAAAATTTATTTACAAAATTACAAAAACTCCCCCTTGGAGTATGATCCCTTTGCATAGTTAGTCTGATAATTAGAATTTTTTTCCTTTTTCAAAGTTTAGATATTCACAAAGAAATGAAAAACTCCCTCTCGAATATATACCATTTTATTAAAAGCTATCAAATATGCGAGACGATCCCAATCCGCGCGTTTCAATTGGTTATTTTGAAAGAGATGTGAATTTTTCAATTAGAGTTCTGGTGATGTACGTGAATGGGATTTACAAAAACACATGATTTGACAATGAGAACACATTTGTGTATCAAAATAACTCCCCCTCGTGTCATGATCCCGTATTGACATTGAAAGCAATTTTGAAATATAAAACATATTGAATCCATGATCTGATCTTTGAATGAGTTAGTCATATGTTTTTGTTTATTTTTATGTTTTTGTCCTTTTTCATTTTTTACTTTTTTATTTGATTTTGTTTTTGTAGAAAAAAATTCTCTAAAGAATAAACGTTCTTTGTTTCGTGTTGCTTATAGTTTTCTCTCAATTTTGAATTTTGTTTTTGAAAAATTTATTTACAAGTTTAATGTATGATCTTTTTTCAAGAAGATAACTTTTCCAGACTTTCCAACTGTGTTGGAGTCTACATCTCTTTACCAATGAGAGTTAAACTAAGTACTCAAAGCATTTCTTTGGAAGATCTTTGGTAAATAGTTCCCGCAAGTGGTATTCAGTTCCAAACAAATGTTTAGTTCTATCATTCCCCGCGCTTCAATACACCCTATTTTTTGGGGGGGTTTTTGTATAAAATGATATTGGATGTTTTTATGTGTTTGTTACCACCGCGACTCTGCGACGTAAACCGGATTAATGAAATAGCGATAGAGCTTTTTGATCACAATACATCAGTATTTTATTGTACTTTTTTCTATAGTCCAGTTTGTTGTGTTAGATATGGGTGACTTGTGTTACAAACACGATGACAATGATACTCTTAGCTTTTGTTGTTGGTCATCGCAATACTTAATCTTTCTTTTAGTATCCAGCTATCGTGCTTTTACATAAATTTGTTAAGCCTCCTGTAAGTTCTTTTGCAATCGTATTTACATCCTCGCTGGTCTGCGTATTGATATATTCATTAGTTCAAATCCAGAATCTTTTGGATACCATAGGCCCATGTTATAGGATTGTCTTAGGTACCAAAGATCCGCTTGACCTCTTTGAGGTGTTTAACAGTAGGACGTTCTTGATAACGAGCACAAACAAAGGTGGCAAAAGAAATATATGGTCGACTGGCTGTTAGATACATGAGCCCTCTAATCATTTGACGATAAGTTATTTTATCAGTAGAAGTGCCTTGTAAATCAGCATCCAGTCTCTCAGTGGTCATAGGTGTGCTCATGGAGACATACTCATCCATACCATGTTTCTTAAAAATCTCAATTGCGTATTATGACTGGCTAATGAATATGCCACGAGGTGATTGATGAACTTGAAGTCCTAAAAAGAATTTTAGTTCACCAATCATAAACATCTCAAAGTTATTTTTCATAAGATTTGAAAATCATTTTGAAAAATATGGATTTGTGGAACCAAAAATGATGTCATCGACATATACTTAAACAAGTAATATGTCTCCTCCGTGACGTCGCATAAACAAAGTCAGGTCAACAAATACCTTTACTAAAATGATGTTCAATCAGGAATGAAGACAGTTTGTCATACCATGCTTGTGGAGCTTGTTTGAGGCCGTATAGAGCTTTATTCAACCTGCATACATGTTCGGGAAAATCTGGATCAACAAATCCATCAAGTTGGCTAACATAAACTTCCTCTTTCAATGAACCATTGAGAAATTCAGTCTTAACATCCATCTGAAAGATTGTGATGTTTTTATGTGCAGCAAAAGCAACAAACATCCTGACGGCTTCAAGACGAGCAACAGAAGCGAATGATTCCTCAAAATTAATGCCTTCTTCCTGCTTGTTAACGCTGGCAACAATGCTCGAGTACGTTGTTCGTACGAATAACAATGTTGTCTGCATTACGTTTATTCTTCTAGATCCATTTGATAGCAATTATATTCTTTCCATCTGGTCTAGGAACTAGTTCTCATACATCTAGTCTCTCAAATTGATGCAGCTCATATTGCATTGATTCTATCCAGCTGTGATCTGACATAGCTTCTTTGATGTTTTTTTTGTTCGAGAGTACTGATGGTTAATGCATACATGCATAATTCAGAATCAGGTTGATGTTATTTCGAGTCTTCATAGGTGTTTGGATGGGTCACCAATTTACTTGTTCTTCAGAGGATGGAGCCTTTCTGTAAGATATGTGTTTGAGGGTTGTACTTGGGAAACTCTATACCTATTTGATGGGTTCTAGAGCTATTTGTTAATGACTCGACTTCATCAATATTTGGAGCATCATATGGAGTTAATAACGTATTTCCATCAAAGTCTGTAGAGTCTTCTTAATTTAATTCATCAGCCTCGTTCATGGAAATTAGAGAAGTTTGTTTGTCAGATGTAGTTACAATGGGAGGAACCTCGTGGTCTTCAACGATGATTGAAGATGTCGAAGGTGAGTCTTCATGATTGTGAACTTGTTGTGCAGTGAAATTGATGGACACGTCAGAAGATCTCTTCGCAAAGTATTCTTCGTACACTGGCCCGAAAAAATTATCTAAATCTTTTTTAGACGGAGTATTCATGGATTCGACTGATGAATCATCATTAATGAATCATTGAAAATCAGGTTCTAAACTATCATGTTCAGAAGCCATTGCTGTAAGCTCATCAAACTTGACATGGATGGTTTCCATACTCTTTTTGGTTCTTCGATTATATATTCGAAACCCTCTAGATGTTTTCAAATATCCAATAAAGATTCCAATGTCTGCTTTAGGTTTCCTCTTTCCAAGGTCATCTCGATCATTTGTTGGATAACACAATGAACCAAACACATGAAAGTACTCTACATTTGGTTTTCTGCC
>BQNB010180120.1:0-12708 GCA_026074375.1 Tanacetum coccineum | reverse complement strand
AATCTCAGCCATTGTACACACAAAACCCACTTCATAACCTTATTGGGCTTGAAAAAGCCCAATAACCCCACTTGTACCTTATTGGGCCCAGACACACTCAATTGGGCCCAATACAAGCCCAGACACACTCAATTGGGCCCAATACAAGCCCAATACAAACCCAAGCCCAACAAAAGCCCAAAATCCTTTTTTATAAAACTTTAGGGGCTAAAGTTGTCATTTTTAAAATAGGTTTTATAAAAGAAAAAAAAAGGTTTAAATAAAACACAAGGGCTGGTTTTGCAATTTGCTTAAACTTCCTTTACTTCTTTTTCTATTAAAACAGCAGGGACCATTTATGCAATTACCTTAAACCCTTTCTTAATTCTTTAGTTATAAAACGCAGGGACCATTGCTGACACTTTCCAAAGATCTTTTATAACTGAAAAAGGGCCAAAAGAAAATGAAAAGAGAAAGAAAGGTGAGGGGCTATTCTTGCCTCTTCCCCATACTTCTCTTTAAACTCCAGCACCCATAACTGTACCCTCCCCGTTTCCCGCCAACCTCAAACCACCCCCTTTCCCCACAACCCAATGCCCCTATAACCCTTTCCCTGCCAAAATCACACAACCCGAGCACCCCCATCAATGGCTGAGATGAAGTCAAGACAAAGAGAAGGCTAGGATTGTTTGGGGAGTGTTGTACACTCACAGCTAGCAAAACCCAAGACCAAAGAGAAGGAAATGGACTTGTATAAAAAGAGCCAAGACCAAGCCGAACAACATAACTTTTTTTTTCCTTTTCTTAGTGTAAATTTTACTTAAGTTTGCATTTAAAAATTATTGTACTCAGTTCTTTTTAAGTTTTTGTTGTATTACTTTCAGTTTAAATAAAAGTTAAGAGTTCTTGTTATTTCCATTGTCGAAATTTGAAATATAATTTAAGTGGTTTAATGCTGTTTAAATCATTTAAATATGTGTTAAAAGTTATTAAGATTCACTTGTAATCACTTATCTCAGCTTTATTTCACCAAAAATCAGTTAAAAATCGATTTTTATAAAATAAGGGGGTGTTTGGTTTAACCTGAAAATGGGTCATTTTGGGTTGGTTATGGGTTGTAACCACTCAGCCAACTTTGGCTGAGTGTGTGGGCTTTATTAAGCCACTTTAACCACAATTTTTAGTTTAAAAATAAGTTTCTAAGTGGCTTTTGAATTCTGTCAAATTTTCAATAAGCAAAAATGAGCTTAAGTGCTCAAGCTGCTTATGCAGCTTAAGCACACTTTTGTGTGCTTGTTGTTGTTGTTTCTAGCAATTTACCCAACCCTTGTTCTGTCCCTTTTTGGTTTGACCAAGTAAGAGTCAAAAAGTTAGTGTGCATGATTTTTAAAATCAGCCAACTTGCAGCCCCTAAACCAGCATGTTTAATTAAGCCCTAAGCTCTCAACCTTTGCAAATAAGCTCATTGGAGACCCCTTTTAATCTGTTTGTGTTTGCTTTTGACTAAAAAGCTCATAAGAGCTTATTTCATAAGCCCAAAAAGCCCCTTGTTCACTGCTGTTGGCCTCCCCTGGTGCTGAGCACCTAAACTCAGCCCACTTTTCTAGCTTATTTTGTATTAAGCCCTAGGATTTTTTTAGCTTTTATCTATAGCTTAGTACTAGTCCTTTAAGCTCCCAAGATCTTATAGCTTATTTCCCCCTTTAGTATAGCTTATTTAGGGCTTAAAGTTCACCTTTTTCTGTTTTCTTATTAAAACTGTTAATATAGCTTAAGTTATCCCAGCTTATTTTAGGGCTTATTAGATTCCCATAGCTTATATTTAGGACTCCCCTATCCCTATTTATTTGTCCCCCATAGTTGTAGCTTATTTTGCTAGCTGAAATCCCAAAAAGCAAAGAAAAATAAGCCATAAGCTTATTTAGCTTCTGCAGCCCCATTAAGCTCACTTTTCTAGCTTATTCAGTTAACTTCAGCTTATGCACCTTTTATGAAAAATCCTCCCCTTGAGCCCCTTTACAACTTTGCTTCTTTGGCTTTTTGATAAAAAGCACTTTGGACTAACTTTGTACTTCGGGGTCCTTCTCAGGGACCATTTATGTAATTTCCTTTTTTAGTGTTAACATTGTTAATGCCTTAGGTTAGTTAGCCTGTTACCCCGTTTGTCCTTTTGTCCTTTCACTGTTAGTCCCTATAGTTAACTTTAGTTAGTTTATTTAATTTAATTAATTTAAATTAGGTTTAGATTTAATTAGTTTAATTACTTTTAATTTAATCAGTAACTTTTGGGCATTTTTATATTTTTAGAATTGTTAACTTTTTCTTTATTTAATTTTATTTTTTCAGAATTTTTATAACTTTAATTTTTTGTCTTTTTCTATTTTCTTAGTTTTAATTAGTTTTTAATCTTTAAAAATTCATAAAAAATCTAAAAATTAATAAAAAAATAATTTTCTTTTTTATAAAATTTTCTTTTGTCATTTAGTGTCTAGGAAAAATATAAAATTTAGTATAGGCTTAATTTTTCTTAAATTTCAGTTTTAGACCCGTTTCCGGTGCTTTTATCACCGTTTTCTTTTCGTTTACATTCAAAAGACCTCCTGTTTTCTGTTCTAGTTTTCTTTAATGTTTCAAATTAAGTTAATTAGAATTTAATTTTGATTTTTAATTTAATTTAGCATTTATTTTCTTAATTTTTAGTATTTAGGTTTCCCGATACCTGATTCTGTTCCCCGTATTTTAGTATAGAATTAATTTTAGGATTTCCCTATAACTAATTTTGTTTCCCGTAGTTTTTAAGATCCCCATTTCCTTTGCTTGTTTTCCCGTAGATTAAATTAGATTTTATTTAATTAATTTTAGTTGTAATTATATCAGTGTTTCCATCATATATTCTCCATCATTCAATTTCTCATCAAACCAGGATTACTTTCAATTGCAGCCTCGTTGGGACATACGACCCGGGAATATCTCTTCCGGAATCTTTTTATCATTGATTCTCTCTTATATATTTAATCTCTTTGTGTAGCTTTTGACCTTTTCCCTTGGTTAAGGGCATTTGGTTGAGATTTGCATTTGAGTTATTTTATATATATACTATCAGACGAATCAATTTTTGGCGCCGTTGCCGGGGAGGCATTTGCTACGATTTCTATCCGACTTTGATCTGAACTTGTCTTATTATTAATATATCATATTAAAAAACACAAAAATATTTTTCTTTTCTTTTTATTAGTACATATCATATAAAAAAATTAAAAAACCAAAAAAAAAAAAAAAAAAAAAAAAAAAAATCAAAAAAAAAAAAAATAAAAAAAATTGTCCATAAAAATTAAAATTCACTAATTGGTAAAATACCAAAATATAATATTCTCAACTGAGGTATTATCATAATAAGTTCCGGTGAACTATTGAGTTCCCAACTCGAACAAAAGATTTAAAACTTGCCTTCTGTGTCACTTACGATATACGGCTCACCTCATTCTGATTGACAAACTATAAAGTGGGTATAAGGAGGGTTGTTCCTAGGAACTACGACCCGAAAGGAGAAATAAGCTTCGCGCTATTCCTACTCCTCCGCTCACCTGTGCGTTTTTCATTCTGAGAGGAGAGCTACCGTTGAAAGTTGATCGATTATTTGGCTTAAGTTCTTCTTATCTGGATTTTGTCCAATTGTGAATTATGTTGTTAATAAATCGAAAAACAAAAAAAAATAATCTTTACTTTTCCTACTTAACTGTTTAATCTTTTTTGTCAACTTTATTTGTTTAAATCTGATGGAGTTTATCTCCTGTTATGAATGTGTAGGGTGTGGACACCGACGGATTAACTCCTATTGTTATTCGTGCAGTGCCAACAGTGCGGTTGTCGTCTCATCTGTAGGGAGTTTGTCTTAGTTGTACTTATGGAAATGGAAATCAAATCGGATTTTGTCAAATCCTGTACTCTTTTGATCAATCTCCAAGTTTTCTCACACCCCACACACTCTAAGCAGATCTTGTGTGAATTTTGCCAAAGGGAGGAAAGATACTCAATATGTCATGCTGTACACCTCAAAGCAAGTGTTTCATCTCTCCAGAGCCTGATTTACACGCCTTGATTTCAATTCCCAGCAAGTTTTGATAATCTTCAACAGCAAAATCTTTGCTGTGAAAAATTGTAGGGGTCTCATGCGACTATGAATGTCGACGATTGAGTCAAAACTCTCATTCTTTCGTTTTGACCAATTCAAACCCCGCAATTTTTCCGTCAATCATCAGACCTCTCTCACCACATGAGCAGGAGCATTGCAAGCCAAGAGGACTATAATGAAATCGGATGAAGCTTTCTCAAAAAGTTTTAATCGTATCTCTTTTGGGGAAAACGCCTAAGGTTTATGCAAGTAGGGGACAACTTTTTTGAAGTTAAGCACGCTCAATCCGAGGAGTGCAAGGAAATTGCCTTAAGCAAAAACTTGTTTCAAGATGTGGGAAAAAATCATTAAGTGACGAGCTATCTGAGTACATACAATACACGGTTGGATCGTCCCTATCGTTCCTACTGTGATAATGATGATGACGAGGACTATACCATTGCAATCACACCCGAATCACCAACCAAAGAGCCCGTTAACTCTCTAAGTTTGGGGGACGAGCATCTTGACACTATTCCGGCAACGGAATCGGACGAATTCATAAAGTCTAGTGTCGAGAACCTTGTCCCAACCCCAATTGAGTTCGAGGATTTTTCCGACGATGAGTGTGATTTGCCTCCATATGTGATTCATTCAAAAGAATCATAGATTTTACCTTTCTCCAACCCTCTTCGATAACGATGAAGGATTTTACCTTAAGTGTCGAGTCTATTTTCCGAGGAGGACATTCCAAAAGAGAATTTTATCATTTTCTCTAATCCTCTCTTTGATCTTGATGAAGAAATTGCTTCGACTAAGGTAGATCGAATTTATGATGAGGTGCTGGAAAGCATCCATTCAATTCCACCGGGAATTGATTCTTTTGATGCTGAATCTGATCTTGTAGAATCCATGCTAAATCGAGACATTTCGATTGATTCTTCTAAGTTCCATCTCTTTCCAATGAGTTCGCCGTTTGGTGAACTCATCCTATCCTAAAGCAATTTCACCATGAAATTGAGGAAGTTGAATTTGTCCCAGAAGGTGATATCTCTGTTTTGGCAAAGTATGCTCTCGATAACTCTTCTCCTCGACCTCCGGAAGCGTTTCAAGCCCAATATTATATTGCCTATCGATATCTACTCCATATTCATTCCCCGTTGCGTTAATAGATTCTCTTATGGAGGAGATTGACTTGTTTCTTGCTGATGACGGAATCAATACCACAGGTAGGAGAGTGATGATGTCGACTCGTAGATGACAGATACTTCTATTTCCCTCCCGAGTTCGAATCGTTGTTATGTTGATTATCCCCAATTCGGGAAATTCAACCATTGGATGTGTGGAAAGACATCCGTCGATGTGCCTAATGGTTTAACCCACCATTCCCATCCTGGAGCAGTATTTCCTATACCCACTAGTGAATTTTGTTATGTTGTATGGTCTTCTCCCATTTATTGCTTATCGTTTATTTCCGCCTTCTCTATCTCTCTGTGGGGATGAAGACACCATTATTGATCCAGGAATTTCAATTTATCATTACTTCTTTCAGTTGCCGGATGATTCATCGGTGTGGAACTTTAATAAAATTTCGATACTTATGTAGTAACTTGAATGAAAGTCCGTGATGATTTTTTTCACTTGTTTCCTCAAGGGATCATAAATCCTTGTGATCGGGTCAAGCATCGCGTCCCTAAATAAGCGCTTTCGTGGGAGGCTACCCCATGCTTACTAGTTAGTTTGTATTAAGTGTTGTTGTTGTGTAAGAATGACTTGTCTCCTTTCCATTCCCCGTGTTTTCAATGTTGTTATTATTACTGTCCAGGATTGCCGGATTGTGAAAGATCTCAGTTTTTGTCATTCATCAAAGAGTTTCACATCTTCGCTTCAATTGGGAATTCGTATATCCTAATTTATGACTAACGTTTTATCTTTTGGACATACTCTCATAAGACGGCCTCTTACTTTAGGATTAATGTAGTACCCTTCAAAAACATCGAGGAACGAGTTAGATTCTAGGTTTGGGGGGGGGTTATCTTCGATTTGATTGTTGACTGCAGCATTGTTACCACGTAACCCGTTTTTACCACCAAAACTCCCAAAAAAAATGAAAAATTAAAAATTTTTCAAAAAATATAATAGGGGTTTGTCGCAGTTTTGCTTTTCTTTTGGGTTAGGGTAAGAATGCTATTATTTGACTTGATCGGGCGTGTTGAGCCCTAGCTAGTTCCTTTAGGCCAGCTTTCACGTTTCTTTGCTTTGAATTTTTTTTCAATGTGAATGAACGAGAAATGATAGAGTTAAATATAAGTTAATGTGCTAAGCAAGATTCGTCTAAAACTTATTACAAGTAACTTGTGGTTTTCTCTCCCTGTGAATTTCTAACGCCACCTAATCCATACTACAATTTATTCAACTAAAGTCAATCGATGTTTTCAGAAAAATAGCTTCATTGTAATCTTGAGTTTTCAAGCGAGATTTTGTAGTGATTAAAAAGATATTGCCAAAAGAAGCTTGAATGAAAATGTGAATGCAAAAAATGCCTGAATATTGAAATTTTGCCAATGAGCTTACAGTTGATATTATGTGCAAGGTTTAAAGAAGTGTCGTGATATCCCACTCCGCTAGCAACGAGGTGGGGGTTCAAACTAAGACGTCTTTACTTTGGGACTTGGTGTCTTTATATGCTGTCGTGATATCTCTACTTGGAAGAAAGGTCTAGGGTGAGGGGGTTCAAAACTAAGTACACAATCCTTAGCCATATTAGGATAAGGTGTTGATGTGGATTTTCCACTACGCTAGCCACGGGCGTGGGTTTTTTCAAAACTTGAAGAACACATCGGTCGTGTTGTGATATCCTGCTCGGTTAACCACGAGGTAGGGTTAAACTAAAGCAACGCCAATTCCTAAGCTTTAAAAACTATATGATTATAATGTTGAATATGTTGCAAAAAGTTCTAAAAGTTAATCCGGAAATCAAGTCTACAAGGGTCTATTAAGTTGTATGCTTTGAGTCATGATTCATTTTGAATTATGACTATGAAAATAAGTTGGTTATGGTTAAATTTAAATGAGTCACACATTCAATGTATAATCCATGTTGGGAGTTGAAAATTCACACGTCATAAGTATGAGGGCCTTGAACATATAAACTTATATCAAACAATGATCTTGTTTTAATTGCTTAGCTTGGAACTTGTGAAAATCGAGGACGAAGATTTATCCGTAAGGACATCGTAGATCACTTACGGGAGCTTTCATTCTATGAAATCCCAAGTTTTAATAAATAATAGAAAGCAAAACTTGTTAAATTGGAAAATCCAAAATATTAGTTGTAGTTAGTGTAAATTTATGAAAATGGTGGGGGAAAACGGGGCTTCCGTTTGTTACTTCATACACATTTGTGTGAGGGGGACACACAATACTTAGTTTGGGGGATTTGATAAAGTGTTAATTACACATATCTTTTACCTCTAAACACGAGCTTAAATGACCAAAAACAGACAAAAACTGCCAAATATATGTTTGTTTTGCATTTGTATTGTGCAGGAAGTGGATATCAACAATAAAGACAGAAACCAAGCCAAAATGACAAACTGAGCATTGGAATGGAAATGACTGTGCAAAATCAAGGCCATAAGTCCAAAAATGCCAAAGTAGAGTCAATACTGAAGAATCAGCAGTCTCAACCAGAGCCGGAACTGAAGGAATACTATTGAATGCAATCTTAACCATCTGATGGGTCGAGGGGAAAAGCCAATAAGTATATCTTATGAGACTGTGAGACCAAATGGGCCCTCAATCATTTCAACAGCCCATGTGAATTTGTGCAAATTGACAAGACTGTGAAGACTTTGAAGGCCCAAATCCTTAGCCCAGTTACAGCCATTCTCAGCCATATATGTACAAACAAAAACCACTTCCACAACCTTATTGGGCTTGAATAAAGCCCAATAACTCATACCCGAACCTTATTGGGCCAGAACACCACTCAACTTGGCCCAATACAAGCCCACACACCTTATTGGGCCCACAACCCAAACCCCATGGTGCCCAATACAAGCCAATGGGAACACAAATCCCTAAGACCAACAAAAGCCAAAATCCTTTTTTATAAACTTTAGGGGACTAAAGTTGTTCATGTTTTAAAAAGTTTTTTTTATAAAAGAAAATGGGTAAATTAAGGGAAAGGACTCTAAAACTGCCAAATGGCATTTCCCTTTTCGTTATAAAACAGAAGGGCCAAATTTTGCAAATTCCCAAAACTCCTTTTATTTCTTTTAGTTATAAAACGGAGGGACCATTTGTGACACTTTCTAAAACTTCTTTTATAACTAAAATAGGCTTAAAAAGAAATGAAAAGAGAAGAAAAGATGAGGGACTATTGTTGCATCTTCCCCAAACTTCTCTTTTAAAACTCGAACCATAACTGTACCCCAAACCAGTTTACCGCCAAATCCATACCACCCTCCCCCATGGTTTTCTAAGCCATACCACCTCCCAAGTACCCTCACAGCTCACCCCTCACCTTTCCCCACAACCCATCACCCCTATAACCCTTTCCCTGGCAAAATCACACAACCCAAAGTCAACATCAATGGTTGAGATCATGAGAAGGCAAACAAAGGGCTAGGATTACCTTGGGAAGCTTTGCACACTCACAACCAGCTTATCCCAAGACAAAGAGAAGGAAATGGACTTGTATAAAAAGAGCCAAGACCAAGCCGAACAATATAACTGTTTTTTTACTTTCTTAGTCTAAATTTTACTTAAGCTTGCTTTATAATTATCGTACTCAGTTTCTTTTTAAGATTTCATTGTAATACTTTCAGTTTTAATCAAAGTTAAGTGTGTTTGTGAAAATTACCATTGTCGAAATTTGAAGTATCATTTGAGTAGTTTAATTCTGTTTAAATTGATTAAACATGTGTTAAAAGTTATATAAGTTCACTTGTAATCACTTATTTCAGCCTTATTTTACCCAAAAATCAGTTAAAAAGTTTTTTTTTTATATAAATAAGGGGGTGTTTGGCATTGACCTTAAAATGGGTCAAATGGGTGTTGTTGTGGGGTCAAGTCATCACAACTTTGGTGAGTGTGTTGGGGTTATCAAGCCACCTTAAACACCACCATTTTCAGTTTTTAAAAATAAGTTTTTAAGTGACCTTTTATATTCTGGCAAATTTGGAATAAAGTTAATTTGAGCTTATGTGCTCAAGCTGCTTAGACTAGCTTAAGCACATTTGTTGTGCTTTTGAGTTGTTCTAGCATTTTACAAGCCCTTGTTGCTGCCCTTTTAATTTGACCAAGTATGATATCAACAAGTAGCTATGCATGATTTTTGAATAGTAGCCAATTTTAAGGCCCAATATTCAGCAAGTTTTTAATAAAAAGCCCCTAAGCCCTCATCTTTTGTTTATACCGCTCATAGTCACCTCTTAAATTCTGTTTGTGGTTTTTTTGGGCTAAAAAGTCTTTTGAGGCTTATTTGCGATACGCCCTAAAAAGCTTTAGGTTCAGCTTGTTTGAGCTCCCCTGGTGCTAGACACATTTTCAGCCCTTTATTTCTAGCTTAGTTCAGTTTAAGCTTAGGTTTTTATGGCTTTTTAGTATAACTTATAGGTAGGCCTCTTAGGATTAGCAGCTTAATTTAGTTAGTTAGCTTATTTAGTTAGCTTTAATAGGCTCAACAGTAGCCCTTTTTCTTGGTTTCTTTCAAGATTATCATTATAGCTTAAGTACCTTTCAGCTTATTTTAGGGCTTAAATTTCTAGATACTTAGTTATTTTAGGACTCCCTCTCCCTAGTTATTTGTTTCCATAATTATAGCTTATTTTGTTGCTTAAATCCCCAAAAAGCCAGAAAAATAAGCTTATAGCTTATTAGTCTGCTGTCCCAAAAAGCTGATTTTTTGGCTTATTCACTAGATTTATACTAGAGGCTTTATTATGAAAAATGTTCCCCTTAAGCTGATAAGTAAGTTTGCTTTTTTGAGTTTAGGCTAATAAGCACTTTGGACCCACCTTGCAATCGGGGTCCACTTCAGGGACTGGTTGTGTAATTTTCTCTTTCATAGTTATGAGTGTTAGTCCCTGTGGTTAGTTAGCCTGTTACCCCGTTAGTCCTTGTGTCCTTTACCCTGTTAGTCCCTTAGGTTAACTACAGTTAGCTTTAGTTAGTGTTATTTAATTTAATTAATTAAATTAGGTTTAGATTTAATTAGTTTAATTACTTTTTTATAAACAGTTAAATTTGGGATTTTTTTATATTTTTAGAACTTGGTTACCTTTTTCTTTATTTATTTTATTTTTTTAGAATTTTTATAACTGTCTATTTTTTGTCTTTTTCTATTTACTTAGTTTTTAATTAGTATTTAATCTTAAAATTCATAAAAATCCCAAAATTAATAATAAAAACTATTTTTCTTTTTTATAAATTTTTCTTTGTCATTTAGGGGTCTAGGAAAAAATATAACATTTCGTCATAGGCTTAATTTTTCTTAAATTTCAGTTTTTTGAACCGTTTTACCAGGCTTCGTCCGTTTTAAGTTCTTTTCGTTTTACATTCAAACGACCTCCGTTTTAGTTCTAGTTTTCTTTATTTTTTCAAATTAAGTTAAATTAGAATTATATTTTGATTTTTAATTTAATATGCATTTATTTTCTTAATTTTTATCTTTAGGTTTTCCCGATAACCTGATTTTCATGTTTCCCGAATTTTAGTATAATATTTAATTTTAGGATTTCTCCATATAACATAATTTTGTTTCCCGTAGTTTTTAAGATCCTCCATATATTTTTTTTTTTTTTTGTTTTTTTTTTCCTATTCTCTGTTTCCGTTAGATTAAATTAGTTTTATTTAAGTTATATTTTAGTGGTAATTTTATCAGTGTGTTCCTCATATATTCGTTCATCATTCAAATTTTCATTCAAAACAGGATTTACTTTCAATTGCGCTCGTTGGGACATACGACCCTGGGAATATCTCTTCCGAATCATTTTATCATTGATTTGATTCTACCATGTATAATTAATCTCTATGTGTAGCTTTTGCTTTGCGTCCCCTTGGTTCAAGGGCATTTGGTTTGGAGATTTGGCATTTGAGTTATTTTAAGTATATAATGTCAACGAATCAGATTCGCTTATTACATTTTTAAACGGTTTTATATCCTTTGTACACAGGTGGCCAGCATGAACAAGGATGTGGTTTAGTTCAAAATTCATGACAATACTTTTAAGTGTTTCCTGTATAAATTTAAGTTTTTTGCTATTGCGTGTATAAAGATTTAGACGTTTAAAATCACATAGTTCAAAGATGAAGTATGCTTACTTAGATTAGCTATTATCATTTTTTATCTTACAAGTGTAAATGATTGTGATTTTGTTATATTGCAAATAAGGTTTGGCATATATGCATCTTTCGTGTTGTAGTAAGCTGCTTACTTAGATTAACTATTACCTTTTAAACGTTTTTTATATCCCTCATGCTAATACTCATCTAATTTGCATTTAATTTTTCTAATTATATTATCAATTCTGTGGTTTATTATGTGAAATTAAAAGAAGCTTAACCCTAAGAGAAATTTGATATTTGTTAATCTGATGTGGCTCTAATATCATTACTAAGATGCCAATTGCTTAGAAAGATGACAAAAATCCTATAAATAGACCAAGCAATTAGAAACATAAAATCATAAAAGAGCTGAACCTGGATGTAGAAACATAATGGCACAGGTAGGTGATGCTTTATTTTCTTTTTTATAGTACGTGTATCAAATGTACATTGCTCTTTAGCTAGGTTTGCATATCTTTTATCTAGCAAAGAAAAACGTAAAGTGAAGACTTTCGTATTTCAAAAAAAAGATTGTTTCGTTAATAGGAAAGATTATCTTAATTATTATTTTAAATTATAAGTATTTTTAATTATAAGAAGTTAAATATTTCTTTAATTAGCTATAAATCCTCTAAATTCGTTTTTCCAGTAAAATTGAGTGAAAAAAATAGGTGTCAAAAGTAAAAATAAAAAAACTTAACAAAAACCGGAGTATTTCACAATAACTTTAAGGGTTAAAACGAAATTTAGCAAAAGAAAACCAAACTACTACAAGATAATATCTTTAGGGTTAAGGTGTAAAACTAAAAACACAAAACACGGGGTTCTTCTATTCATTGGAGATAAAACCTCAATGACACCAAAGAAACAAACGCCGGCGACTAAATAACCTTTAATCAACATTGCTCCTTCTGATTGATCCAAGGTCTGATTTTCGGTTAGTGAATTCAAAGTATTTTAATCTTTGACTTATTGATTAACGTATTAATTTAGGGTTTTGGCTTTTTTAGTAATTAGGTTTTGGGTTTTTGTTCTTGTGCTTTAATTGATTTGGTACGACTAGAACTTTCTTAACTACTCTAATCCATTGTGCTTATATTCTATTAACAATCAAAATTTGTTAAGCATTACCTATTAGATCCGTTGTAGGTCTTTAAAATTAATTGTACGAGAGTGATACACTACCTTTCATCGTTAGGTGTTTATTGTCTACTTCTATGCCATTTACATGATGTTGGGATTGCCTTTTAAAAGTGATCATGTATGACTCGATTACTATAATCGTC
>BQNB010180117.1:2340-12709 GCA_026074375.1 Tanacetum coccineum | reverse complement strand
ATCTTATCAACTCAAAATATAATTCCCAACAGGGGATATCTCTTTTCTACTAGCATATAGATCTACATGTGTTACATCCTTAAGAAATGTACTCCACATGAGTCATATAGCTTCCATTCCAACACTCTATAATCATGTTGATTCTTCCAGACTCTGTCTTCAACATGTGGTTCAAACATTGTCTTTAAATCTCCCCATAGAATCAAATCTAAGTCCTCTACTGGTCTTGTTGATCCATATTTAGCTTTTACCAACTTCTACAGAGTTTCAAAATCTTCCCTGTCAAAGCTTTTGAGCATATGACTGAAGACTAAGTACATCTTTAAATTTCCATTAGCTCTGATTATCTGGTAATAGTTTCTCTTTCCTTCTTTATGAATCTTCCAGTCAACAATGCTTGGAGGCTTAGTAGCCAAAGGAATAGCATCAATTGCTACTTCCTCTTCATCATAAACAATTTTCATGAGATCTTTAATCTTAGATGTTTCTTGATCATCATCCACTTCAGCTGTTTCTTGAACATCATCTACCTTTTGCTTTTTAGCGACCTCTTGTTCTAGCTCATCTTCTACTCTCTTTGAACTACCCTCCACCAAGTCTGTTCTAAAGTCAACAAATGTATTCACCCTCTTGAAAGTGTCAAACATCTTTTGAATAGAATCAAAAGATTTATTCTTCAAGTCTTTGGGCTTCTTTCCTTCCATATTATTTAGGTAAGTATACATGATTTTTCTTTGTTGAGCTTGAGTTGGTGGTTTGTTCCTCATCTTTTCTGCTCTTTTAGCTACAAAGTGTTTTCTTCTTTGCTCTAGGAGTTCTTTAAACAATATGGCTTTTTGTTCAGTTGTGAACTGCTTTTGTTCTTCAGCTTGCAGTCTTTGAGCCAACTGGTAATCAACATCAACCTCAGCCTGAATATCATCTCATTCTTCAGTTAGTGCAACATTGGCTTCATCTTTCTCCCTTGCAAGTCTCTCATCTTCATCAAACTCAACTTGTAACTTTGAAGAAATTTCTTCATCAAGCCTGATTAGATCTTTCTTCTTTGGCTTCACATGTCCTTCTACCAATATTCCTTTGCCTTTTTCCTGAACTTTTGCCTATGATGGTTGTGAAGAAATTGTTATTGTTGTTGTAGATGTACCCAGCTCAGTAATAACAATTCCTTTCCTTGGAGTTAGAATTGTAGTAGTTGTTGTAGTTGTAGCAGCACTAACCTTTGAATTAGTAGCACTAACTGGTACACTTGGCTCTTCTATAACATTGGCTTTTACCTTGGGTTTTACACTTTTCAAAGCAGCAAGTGCTTGAGCCAAAGTAACTTCATCAACAGTCAAATTCACATCCTTAGCAGCAACTTCTTGTTCTGCTAACACCTCATCACCAATCAAAGTGTTCACATCAAACATATCAGCATCATCTTGATCATTAACCAGGGTAATGTCTTCATCAACATCAATAGCATTTATCCTCCCCTGTTTGGACGCATCCTCACCCAAACTTTCTTCATATCTAGAGGATTCTACCCTAGCTATAAGACTAACTTTGTATAACCTTTTAAGCCCATGAGTTCTTGACCTCTTTTTCTGTTCAAGCTTCTTGACCCTCCTCTTTAAACTAACAATCTCTTCAGCTTGTGTGGTCTTTGTCTTTTCCAAATCAAGAACTCTTGTTTGTAAATTGGTACATAATTCCATCAACTCCTTAAGTTTCAGACTATCCTGACTACTTCGAAGTGTGTTACCTCTTGCGAGCAGTGGATCATTGGAAAGTTTAGATATATTCTCAAACCTAGTTTAAGCAATAGTATCCCCTATGGTTTCTTGACACCTAGGACCACCACCTAAAGTAGTTCCTAGGGAACTAGATTCATTAGGTGTTGCCTTGGATCAGGTCTTATTGATGTTGCCACTGTCCTGCTCTGCTTCTAAGCTAGAAGCAGTAGTGGCAGCCCTCACCAAACTGTCATCCAACTCCTTATAGACAACCTCATATGCTACATGTTTAGTAGGACCACTAGACTTTGGTATCTGAGTGTCCTTTCTCTTTAGTTTCCTAGGTTTTTGTTTCTTTTGAGGTTGATATGTTGATGGTTGAATAAAAGCAGGTGTGTGATGGGGATCAGTAGGATTTGCTAAACCTTCACCTATTTTGCTTGATCTTGTACCACCATTGTTTGGAATAATGGTGTTTCCCTTCTAGAAAAACCTTTCCCTACCCTTCTCATGTTCCCAAATATCTTCTTAGAGTGAGAGGGTGTAGTATATATTCTGTCGTGAGTAGGCATCCCTTCAAGTTGTTTATCCAAAAAGACTTGTATAAACCTTGGATACATCAAAATTTTTCCAACATTATCCAAGTTCTTCACCATACTTTCAAAAATGTATTTTGAAAAGTTGAACTTCTAGTTTGTAGCTAAACAGATAATGGTAGATGCCATAGTACTACTAAACTCATTCCATGCAGTAGTCTTAGAACTTAGACATTGTAAAATCGTATGAATGTGGAATTTCCATTATTGGGAAAAGAATGCCTTATAGAAAGTACGCTTCTGTGAAATTTTCTCATACCCCATCAGTGTAAGCTGCTCAAAGATGGTAGAATTGGATAGACAATCAACACCTTCAGCATCTTCTAGTTGAAGATCTCTTCTCACAGTTGATTCAGTTATGATTATCTTTTTTCCATCCACTAGGGCATATAACTGTACTTCCCTACTAACATTTTTGGCTTTGACAGTAGATCAGAATTGTTCTATGCACGAAATGTATATAGTGGGATTGATCGTTAGTGCATACTTTATAGGGTTTGCATTTAGAAAATCCACAATTTGTTCAAACCCTTCACTTTCTGCGGGTTTAGACAAAAATGCGACCATGTTATGAGTATCAACAAACTTTAGATTCGCCAGTATTAACTTTAATTCCAGTCAGCATTAATATATTCAACTCTCTTTCTGTTTTTCAACTCACCACTTCTCTCAATTCTTTTACTCACTAAATAACTCTGTTTGTTTTTATTCCACACAGCTCTCTTTCTGTTTTTATTCTCACAAACTCTCTCAATTCTTTTACTCACCAAAACTCTCTGTCTATTTTCTTTAATAACCAGCTTTTCCGTCACCAATCTAACACTTTTCTTTGCTTTTTCTGCAAAATGTTAGTCCAAAAACTAAGAAAACACAATCCATAACAATTCACAATTATCACAGTATTAATTACACTTAATAGTATTAAGTATAACTAAAAGTAGAAACTCAGCAATATTAAGTATAACTAGCAGCACTAATTATACTTAACATCAAAAACTTTTAATGACATGAATAACAGTACTAATTCATACAAAACTCTACAAAAACATAAAGAGATAAAAGACTTTAAGGATTTAGCATTCCAATACTAGCAATCAAATATTGAAATCTACTTACATCAAATGCTTTTGTAAGCAAATCTGCAATATTCTTGTCAGTATGGATTTTGACCATTTGAATCAATTTCTTTTCATTGCAATCTCTAATAAAATGATATCTAATCTCTATATGATTTGTTTTTGAATGAAAAACATGATTTTTAATTATGCAAATAGTACTGTTATTATCAATAAAGATCTTGGTATGCATAAAATTGTACCCATAATCAAGTAGTTGATTTTGAATCTAAAGCACTTGTCCACAACAACTTGAAGCAGCCACATATTCAGTTTCTGTTATGGAATTTGCAACCACTGTCTGTTTTTTGCACTACCATGATATTAATCTACATCCAAGGAATTAACAACCTCCTGTTATAGACTTCCTATCCAAGCTTGCTCCAGCATAATCACTATCAGTGTATGCTACCAAATCAAAAAGAGAATCTTTTGGATACCAAAGGCCTAATTTTGGTTGACGTTTTAAGTACCTAAAAATCCTTTTCACAACATGAAGATGTGAAACCTTTGGATTGACTTGGTATCTAGCACAAGCACACACTGCAAACATCAATGAACCAATCATTGACCTATACATATGAACATCCACTTCTTCACCATCTTCATCCTTGAGCAGAGGCTTTTGAGTTTCCATTGGTGTGCTTGCAGTCTTGACTTCTGTAAACATAAATTTCTTTAAAATTTCATCAACATATTTATCTTGACTAATAAATATGCCATCCTTCTTCTGCTTCACTTGTAATCCCAAGAAGAATGTAATTTCTCCCATAGAACTCATCTAAAATTTCTCATGCATCAACTTCTCAAATGCAAGACATAGCTCCTTCTTTGTTGAACCAAAGATGATATCATCCACATAAACTTAGACTAACAAAATACCACTGGTATGTGCTATTTTACATATACCTTTTACCTTATTAAACGGGCTAAAAAGACCAAAAAGACCAAAAACATAGAAAAATGCATTGTATATGTGTGTTTTTTATGTTTGTGTATGTGCAGGTACCGGATATCAAGAAAAGGACAAAATAAAGGCAAAAATGGACAAAGCTGAGCACAGGAATGGAAAGAGGATGAAAGACCGAAGCTAAAGGCGTAGACATCTTCCATGGACCAACTCGGGCCTATTTTCTTGGGCCGGGTCAGCCCAAGATTAATGTCTTATTAGCTTAAGCCTTTTCTAAAATCAACAAGTCCAAAACCTTAAACCATAACCCATTTTCTAGCCCAATTCATAACCTAAAAGCCCATTTCCAAATTCCTTTTATAAAGGCCCAAGTCAACCATCCTAAATACCCGGTCAAATACACACGTATAAAACACCCTGGTCAAACAATAAACCCGTGTGTTTTCACTGTTCATCTTCCCTAATAAAGAAAAGTGTACGGGTAAAAGGAATTTACCCCCAATCCCATGTTCCATATTACTTCTAGAAGGCCACGTTGCTAAGGGGATGCCATGCTAGCAATCCCTTGATCTCTTATTGGTTACAAGGTCGTGGAAGAAATCTAACGGCTCACAAAGATGGATTGGAGGGCAAGACATATTCAAGGGTTGAGATTAGAGGATTGAGGAGCGTCCCTGGATCTAGAATCATCTCCTCATAGCTATAAATAGCTCACACGAATCACACACGAGGAGCCATCTAGGAGTAGTGTAGTTTTTAGTTTAGATTATAAAGTAATTTAGCTTATGTCGTTTTAGCTTATTTGTAATTTCCAATTTATGTAATTTTCTTTTTACAAGCTTGTACTCAGTTTTATTATTAATAAAAGTTTAGTTTTCTTATTGTGCAATTGTCTTTTCATATTTTTACTTTTATGCAAATGGTTTGAATAAGCTCTTAAATACTATTTCATAAGCTCAAATTGTTCATAAGCTACTAAAAGCTCATCAAAAGTTTGAATACTCCATGGAATTGGATGGCTGCTCTGAGTATTCAAACTGGTAATAGTTCTTGATGGTCAAGAGTTAGGATTAGACTAGGATATTGGATTAAGCTTAAGCTAAAAGCTTAAGCTGCTTTTATAAGCTCTAATTTGAGCAAATCACCTCTGTTTAGCTGAGGTGGAGGTACTCTTTTACACTCCTTTTCTTTTAATCTGTTTTATTAATTGCTCTAGTTAGTATGCTTATCATTGCTTTAATTCTTTGCTTAATCTGCTTATAATTAGCTTATTATTGTTGATTTTAGCTTAAGTCTGCTTTTTATCGTTGTTAGATGCCTATTTAGTTTAATTGTTAGCTTAGATTTCAATTTGAAAGTTTCTGATATAAATCTGTTAAAAATCCAAAAAAATATAGCATTAGCTTGTAGCTTTTAATTTCTGCTTATTTGGTGGATTAAATCTGTTCATTAGGTCTGATATAAGCTTGTTGATATCTGGTATTTGAATGTTAAGCCTTTATTCTCAAAATCTTAGGCTAAATATGAGCTTTAAATTTCTAAAGGGGTGTTTGGATCAAGACCAGTACTAACCTCAAGTTAGTACTGGTAGTGGTTCTTGCCACTTTGGTTGATTTTAATCATCCATATTTTAGTTGTAGATCATATTTTAAGGGTTTAGATTGCTCAAATCAGCTTTAGATAGGTTTGTTTGTAGATTGTTAGGATCTGAGATCATAAGTTCAGATCCATAAGTTCTTTTGGCTTAATTTGTTCCTAGTTGATATAGTTAATAGTTTTGCTCTTGTTTTAATGTTTAAAGTAGTTTAAAATCAGATACTTAAGTCTGCACTATAGGTTTTGAGTTTTTGTTTAAAAAGTGTCAAATGCATCAGATAGTGTAATAAGACTTAAGGCCAATTTCAAGCTTAAAATTCAGCAGGTTAGATTTAAAATTAGCTTTAAACTTTTAGTATACAAGTAGTTTAAGGTTTATATTAGATCTGTTTGAGCTTACTTTGTAGGAATTAGCTTATTTACTTATCTGTTTTTAGCTTTAAAATCAGCACTTTGTCATTTTTATTAAGTTTTAAAAAACTAAAAAAATATAGTTTTCTGTCTGCATTAGCTTTTTCAAATAGTCTTTTTATAGCTTTGTTAAATTTCAAACTAATTTTTAAAAGTTGTTATAAGGAGATTGGAGGTCAAACTTTCTAGAAGTACAAGTTTGATTTCCATAAGGATCCATTTGAATGCTAAAATTTAAGCTTAAAGTTGCTAGTTAGTCTGTTTTGAATTCAGTTTTTGCCAAAGTACTTATTTGAATTTTTAGCTTATGGCTTGTTCTTTTTGCTTATTCCTTGCTCAGTTTTGCTTATTAGGTTAGTTGTAGGGTAGTAGTAGTAGTTTATGTTACTTAGTCCTTAGCTTATTTTAGCTTATGAGTGTATTTGAGTTTTGAGAAAAAGCTTAAAAAGAGTTAAGTGTTTTTCTGTCTACTTTAAGTTCAAATTTTGGCTTATTAAATAAGTTTCATTAAAAGTTTCTTTTACAAAAAGTGTTTCTTATAAGCTGATTTACAACTTTGTTTCAGAAAGTTTTGCAAAATAAAAAAAGGGGAAGAGGGGAAATTGTGTGAGCTAGGCTCGAACTCACAACCTCTACCCTCCTCAACCCTTTTAAACGCCTCACACCTCACTCACCAAACCAACGTGCCCTTGGGACTTTTACGTCCTAAGGTGCACACTCATTTGTTTTAACACCTTTTTGAGCTCTTAAATTAATAAGCACTTCGAGTGCTTATTGAATTTTTCCAGGCTTATACGTTTAAGCTTTTTCATAAATAGTATTTTTCTTGTGTTCTTTATTAGATAAGCAATTTTCAGTATTTTTCTTAAATTTTTAAATCCTAGTTTTGTATTTTTAATCATTTATTTTTTATTAAAAACTTTAAAAAATCATAAAAAATTAAAAAATAATCAAAAAAATATATTTCTTTTTTATAAAATTTTCTTTTATCATATTTTAGGTTTAGGAATTATAATTGCTTTCGTTGGTCTTAAGTTTAGTATACTTGTTTGTTTATCGCGTTTTCTTTATTTTCCGTTAACGGTATTGTGTTTAATTGCTTAGTCGTTTTCTTTCCCTTATTTGTTTTATTTGTTTTCATTTGTAGAAATAGATAATCAAATCTAAATCTTTGAAATCATTCAAAATGCGCGATCATGAACTTATCCGATTATCAATTCATGCTTCGTCGAGGGAAAACGACCTAGGAGGTTTTTGAGACAACTCTGGTTAAAAGTTTGTTTCTCGAGCCCGACGGAAAATACTTACTATACTATTATTGGCTAATCCTTATACTATATATTACGTATACGTATTTGGAGATGAATCAATTTTTGGCGCCGTTTCCGGGGAAGTGTGTTACGATTATCATGTTTCGTTCGAAGATTAGTGTTTTGAAGACCCTGCCTCGTGAAGTTATTGTTTGTGAATATTTTCTTTTTATTATAAAACCATAAAAATCCAAAAATATTTTACTATCTTATTTTTATTATTTCTTTTTCTTATGTATTATTTTAAAAATCTAAAAATATTCTTCTTTATCCTCTTATTACATTTAATTCTTATCTTCTTTATCCTCTTTTCCTTTTAATTCTTCGACATGTCTTCGTATAACCATTTTGGTTGCTTGTATTGTGGAGGTCCGTTTAATGGTGGAAACTATCCGAGCTGTAGCAGTGTAGGATCCGGAAATGAGTTTGTCTATGACCCAAATCCTTATTCTTATAATGAAACACCGAACTTCTTCAACCAACCTCCACAACACTAATACGAGATATACTCGTGTGAATTTTGTGGAGGGAACTCTCATCCAGGCTTCGATTGTCAAACAGGGAACACACCCGTATTTGATCAGGGTCCCTGTTACAATCAAGACTTTAGATTTAACCAACCTCTACATTATTCTCTTAGTCAGCCACAACAATTTCCGTGTGAAAATTGTGGGGTTCTTCATGAAAATTTTTAGTGTCAACCGATGAACCAAAATTATGAACCTAATCATTGTTATAATCCAATTTATTCTGGTTTTGACCAATATCAACCCCCGCAGTTTCCCGTAATTCATCATCCTCCTCAAGAAACGGATACGGAAATGTTGCAGGCTAGAGAAAACTTAATGGAAGCTATTCAAGCCTTTTTAAAGGAGTATGATCATATACCTCCTAAAGAAAAGTGCATGGCTTTATTGCTAGCTGAGGAGAGATTTCTTAAAATTAAGCAAGCTGTGGAAGAAGAGCAGATGCAACCTAAAGTTATGCAAGAATTGCTACTAAAACTTATGAAAGATTTGCAAATTCTTAATGGAATTCAACCAAAACAAGAGGAGCCGGTAGCTCAAAGTTTTCTTTTAAATTGGAATTTTCCTATGGTTGATGATGATGAGTATACTATTATATATAGAAAGCCTAAAGCAATCACACCCGACTTACCCACCGAGTAGCCCGATAACTTTCTAAGTATGGGGGACGAGCATTTTAACACTATTCCGGAAACGGAAAAGTCTAGTGTTGAGAACCTTGTCCCAATCCCAAGTGAGTCCAAGGGTATTTTCGACGATATTTTTGATGTGCCGTCTTGTGATAATGATCATTTTAATGCTGAATTTGGACTTATTAACTCTTTGCTTAGTCGAGATATTTCGATCACATCTTCTAAGATTGATTTTCTTCCTGAGGAGTTCGCCGGTAAACTCAATCTTATTGATCCAATTTTACCAGGAATTGATAAAGACGATTTTGATGAAGAAGAAGGAGCAATTGATAATGATATTCTTCAAATCGAGGACAAAATTCTTCATGAGAAATTATTAAACATCAAACTTCTCATTGATAAGATCGAAGCATTGAATCATACTCCTTCTACTCCTTTTGTGCTTGAATATCCCTCCTCTTCTCCTATTCCCGTTGTGGATAGTGACTTTCTTATAGAGGAGGTTGATACATTTTTTATTTCGGAAGACTCGATACCACCGGATATTGAGAATGATTTAGGCTCGGAAGAGAATATTATTTTTCTTGACGACTTTCTTAACGATGATCCTATTCCCCAGTATGAGCGTTTTACCTTTGACATTGAGCCCGATGCGGCCGTGATTAACAATTTTGATGAACTTAACGAAGATGATTGTTTTGACCCAGGGGAGGTGAGATTAATGTTTCTCAAAATGTTGAAGATGACGATTCCTTCACATTTGTCATTCGGACTTTTCTCCCGTTCCTCACCTACCTTGACGATTCTCCTTTACCTCTCTCCACCGGGAGTGAAGACACCATTTTGACCCAGGCATCTCCACTTAGAGCCGGTGGCATCTCATCAGGATGGAACTTTCATTTGCTTTAATGTTTATCCAAACATTAATGAAAGCCCGATTGAGATTTTCTCTTCTATTTGCTTCCCCATGGACAACTTAATTCGGGGTCGAGTCAAGCTCGTGACTCGGTTAACAAAAAAACAAGCGTTTCTATCTTCTTATCTATTTTCTAACATTTGATGTGAGAGGGCTCGCCTCTTCCTTTCTCGTGTTTCGTGTTTTGTGTTGTATTATCCATGAGATCCCTGCTCATGGTTTTGTCCATTCATACATTCGAGCTTCATATCCCCAGCTTCATTTAGGGAATCTAATATCCAAATCTTATAGACAAACGTTTATCTATTAGCATACTTAATAAACAGCTTTAGATTTGCGTAGAGACCCCTTTATATCAAGATTATGCATTGAAATTAGTATGGGGGAATCTATCTCACATTGAGGACAATGTGTAGTTTTAGTATGGGGGGAATCTATCGATTTGATTATACCTGCGACCGTTGTTCTCACGTAACCCGTTTTCCACCAAAAATATGTGATTTATGTGAAAAATAGCAAAAAAAAAATTAAAAATTTGTGCATGATAAAGTGGAAAAAAGTGATAAATGTTGGAATAAAGTAATGAAATAAGTGTTGTGACACAAATAAAGGTGAGAATGAGAAATAAATTTTGATCCGAC
>BQNB010180115.1:0-12709 GCA_026074375.1 Tanacetum coccineum | reverse complement strand
TACTGTACGTACTATAATATGAACACGTATATGCATCATGTAAGCATCTAGTATATGCAAACAACTAGTGTATGTATGTCCCATAAAAAACCCTTTTTATGAATGCAATGTTTGAAAATGGTTATTAGTACTGCCGTGTTCTTAGCTTAATTTAGAACAGTAATTTTAGGATTTAGCTTAAAAAACTTTGTAGGACTTGAGTTTTAATATAGCTTAATATAGTTTAAGTCTTTAATTTCATTTTCTAGCTTATTTTCTTAGCTTATTTTTGCTGTCAAAAAAAGTTAAAAAGCCAAAAACAGTACTTAGAAACTTTGGGATTTAAATTTGTTAATTTAGCCTATGGGTCTAGATTTTCCAGCTTAATTAGATAGATTATAAGTAGTTTTATAAACCCTTAAAGTTTTAGAGTCTAGTTTAGCCTCTTAAGCTTTTAAGCTCATTTGGATTTAGTGCTATCTTGCTTATTTTCGGAGTTTGCTTAGTTCATGCTGAATTTCAGTAGTTTAAAAGCACTTCTAGGTTAAATTTCTTTGCATTTTTAGAATAAGCACATCATTAGCTTTCTAAATCACTTTTCCTTTTTAGATTTACGCTCAATTTGAGTTTTTTATAGCTGTTTTGGTAAAACTTAGCCCAAACCCCTAGTTTCTGTAACAGCTTATTGAGAAGCTCTTTTAGAGCTTATCTTTGAGTTTCAGACCCTAGTGCTTTTGTTAATTTTGTTCCCACTAGCTTCCTTTACAACTTTGCTTCTTTGAGTTTTTCATTTTAAGCTCTTTCAAATTTCGAATGCTTATTGGACTTAATTTGTGATCGGGGTAGATTCTCAGGGTAGATAGTGTAACTTTTGAATTTAGTTGTTTACTAAGTTGTCCCTCCGTTAGTTTGTTAGTTTCTCCGTTAGTCTCTTAGATCTTTGCACCATTAGTCCCTAAGTTAGTTGTTAATTAGTTTATTAAGTTTTAATTAATAATTAGGGTTAAGTTTTAATTAGTTTAATTAAACTTTTATAAAAAGATAAAAATTAGGGCTTTTATTTTTAATAATTTTCGGCAATTTTTCTTTATTTAGTGAAATTTTAGTTTTCATTTTTAGGGATTAAAATTTGTTTACTTGCTTATTTATCATTATTTGTTGCTTCTTAATTTCGTAGTAATAGTTTATCCAAAATATCTTTGCTTCATTCAAATCAGAATCCAAACTAGAACGTGGTTTCAATTTCACTAGTCATTGGGGAAACGACCCGGGTGATCATACTTACCCGGTTTAAAATACGTATTTTATATTATATTATATATATTTTTGAGAGTGAATTTTATCAAGGGTAACTTGGTAATTTTCTTAATTACTCTTAAGGTTATATTTTATATATTTTACGTGTGTTAAAATTACCAACCAAACCACTACACCCACAACCCCAACAACACCAACAACACTAGCAACCTCAACCCGAAAAAACGCCCAGAGACAGTAAGGGTGTTTACAGTCGGGCAAGGTTCTTATGCTGGCAAGTTACCTCACTGCGGAAAGTGTGGACGACAACACACTGACGCATGCCCTCCTGCTTGTTACAACTGTGGAAAGGCAGGACATAAGGCCAAAGACTGCCGAGCTCCACCTCGTCCTGCAAACCAAAGAGGACCAGGAAGCCAAGGAGGACAGGGAAGTGATGTCACTTGTTTCGGATGTGGCGAAAAAGGACATTACAAGAACAAGTGTCCGAACAATGGAAGTCAAGGCGGTGGAAACCAAATTCGAGGCAACTAACAAAATCCTCAGAACAATCAAAGGCAAAATCAAGGAAACCCTAAAGTGAGTAACCAAGCATCAACCAGCACTCAAGGAGGACGCAGAGCACCTGGCAGAGTATACAGCCTATGTGCTGAAGCTACGGTGAAAGATAACAACGTGGTGAATGGTACGTTCCTGATCAATAATGTCTATGCTTCAGTGCTATTTGATACTGGTGTGGATAGAAGCTTTGTGTCATATGCTTTCAGTAAATATAGTGTGGAGCTAGCCGACGGATAGTCGCTAACCACAAATACGATTTTAAGAGGGTGTACTCTTAACTTTCAAAATCACTTGTTCAAAATCGACTTACTCCCTATAGAATTAGGAAGTTTTGACGTCATCGTCGGAATGGATTGGATGGCCGAACATCGCGTAGAAGTTGTGTGTTATGAGAAGTACATTCGTGTTCCGTACATAAATGATATGTTGATCATACAAGGCGAAAGGAGCGGAATTAAAAGCGAATCGAGATTAGAAGTCATCTCGAGCATCAGGACACAGAAGTACATCGACCAAGGATGTCAAGTGTTCTTGATTCAAATGATGAAGGAAGAGAAAACCAAAATTCCAGAGAGGCGAATTGAAGATGTGCCTGTTGTCAGAGACTTTCCGGAAGTATTTCCTGAAGATTTGCCAGGATTACCCCCGACACGCCAAGTAGAATTTCATATCGAGTTAATACCCGGAGCTGCACCTGTTGCACGCGCACCATATCGTCTTGCACCTGCAGAGATGAAAGAGCTAGCCGAACAGCTAAAAGAACTTTCTGACAAAGGTTTTATAAGACCAAGTTCCTCTCCGTGGGGAGCACCAATCTTGTTTGTCAAAAAGAAAGATGGATCTTTCCGAATGTGTATCGATTACCGTGAGTTGAACAAACTTACAGTGAAAAATCGTTATCCCTTACCAAGGATCGATGACTTATTCGATCAGTTGCAAGGATCCAGCATCTACTCAAAAATTGACTTAAGGTCAGGTTATCATCAGTTAAGGGTTAGAGAAGAAGATATTCCCAAGACTGCTTTTTGAAACACGTACGGACACTTTGAGTTCTGAGTTATGCCTTTTGGTTGGTCCAAAGCACCTGCGGTGTTCATGAGATCTCATTGACCGCCTGTCACGTGTGCAAAGCCATACTTGGATAAGTTTGTGATTGTGTTCATCGACGATATTCTCATATACTCCCGCAATGAGAAAGAACACGAGGAACACCTGAAAACTATTCTGGAGTTGCTGAAGAAGGAAGAACTGTATGCCAAGTTTTCTAAGTGTGAATTTTGGATCAATACGGTAAAATTTCTTGATCACGTGATTGATAGCAGTGGTATTCACGTAGACCCAGCAAAGACAGTGGTATTCACGTGGACCCAGCTAATATTGAGGCTGTGAAGAATTGGGCATCTCCAACCACTCCTTCAGAGATTCGCCAGATTCATTGAAGGATTCTCTAAAATAGCTAAGCCTATGACTGAGCTTACGCAGAAGAACCAGAAGTTCAATTGGGGTGAAGAACAAGAAGAAGCTTTCCAGCTATTGAAGCAAAAACTATGTGCTGCACCTATTTTAGCACTACCGGAAGGCAGTGAAGATTTTGTGGTGTACTGTGATGCATCCATAAAAGGGTTAGGTGCCGTACTAATGCAGAGAATGAAGGTTATTGCATACGCTTCTAGGCAACTAAAAATCCATGAAAAGAACTACACCACTCATGATATGGAGTTAGGAGTAGTAGTGTTCGCCCTGAAGATCTGGAGACACTATTTGTATGGCACAAAATGTGTAGTATTCACTGACCACAAGAGTCTACAACATATCCTAGACCAAAAGGACCTCAATATGAGGCAACGCCGATGGATAGAGCTCCTGAGTGATTACGATTGTGAAATTCGTTATCACCCAGGGAAAGCAAATGTCGTAGCGAATGCTTTGAGTCGAAAAGAAAGAATCGAACCATTGCGAGTAAGAGCCTTGGTTATGACCATTGGCTTGGACCTTCCGTCACGAATCCTTGAGGCTCAGAAAGAAGCAGTTAAGGTTGAAAACATTGAAGCAGAAGATATTGAAGGCATGCTAAAGAAATTAGAAGCCCGCGCTGATGGAACATTATGTTTGGATAATAGGAGTTGGTTACCATGTTACGGTGACACGAGATCTTTGATTATGCACGAATCGCATAAGTCAAAGTATTCTATTCATCCAGGAGCCGACAAAATGTACCATGACTTGAAGATGTTATATTGGTGGCCAAACATGAAGGCTGACATCGCCACATATGTCAGCAAATGCCTGACTTGTGCTAAGGTTAAGGCTGAACATCAGAGGCCCTCTGGTTTATTGGTCCAACCCGATATACCAGAATGGAAGTGGGAGAAGATAACAATGGATTTCATCACCAAACTACCCAAAACGGCAGCAGGATACGATTCGATTTGGGTCATTGTTGATCGTCTTACTAAGTCTGCGCACTTTTTGCCAATGAAGGAGACGGATTCAACAGAAAAATTGACGAGGCTGTACATGAAGGAGATAGTAGCAAGACATGGAATACCGGTGTCAATCATCTCCGATCGTGATAGCCATTTCACTTCGAGAGTTTGGCAATCTTTGCATAAAGCATTGGGTACGCAGTTGGACTTGAGTACTGCTTACCATCCTCAGACCGATGGTCAGAGTGAGAGAACCATTCAAACATTAGAGGACATGCTAAGAGCTTGCGTGATTGACTTCAAAAATGGTTGGGATAGACATTTACCCCTAGTAGAATTTTCGTACAATAATAGTTATCACACGAGCATTAAAGCTGCACCGTTCGAAGCACTTTACGGTAGGAAGTGTCGATCGCCTGTTTGTTGGGCTGAAGTTGGAGAAGCACAACTTACCGGACCAGAGATTATTCACGAGACTACGGAAAAGATTTTCAAGATTAGAGATCGCATGCAAGCTGCACGTGATCGACAAAAGAGCTATGCTGACAAGAGGCGTAGGCCCCTTGAATTTGAAGTCGGAGATAAGGTTATGCTCAAGGTCGCACCTTGGAAGGGTGTGATGCGCTTTGGAAAACGTGGAAAGTTGAACCCTCGTTATATTGGACCCTTTAGAATCATAGAAAGGATTGGTCCAGTAGCTTACCGTTTGGAATTACCTCAAGAACTTAGTCGAGTACACAATGTGTTCCACGTCTGCAACTTAAAGAAATGTTTGTCCGATGACACACTCGTTATTCCTCTGGAGGAAATCCAACTCGACGACAAACTCAACTTCGTCGAAGAACCCGTAGAGATTATGGACCGCGAGGTCAAGCAACTCAAGCGAAGTCGTATACCTATCGTTAAAGTCCGTTGGAACGCACGAAGAGGTCCAGAGTACACGTGGGAACGTGAGGACCAATTCAAGAACAAGTACCCTCACTTATTCGCAAATCCACCAGCTCCTACAACGTCTTGATTTCGTGGACGAAATCTTCTAACCTGGGGAGGCTGTGACACCCCGTAAGAAAATTAGATCCTCTTTTCGTTAAGTAAAAATCATGTACTGCAAGTTTGCAAGTTTACCGTTATTTTCAACGAGAAGTCATCTTATGATCGTCAATGCATTACTTTTTATCATGGAACATTTAAATGCACGCGAATATCACCATTATAACTCTATGTCTAAAAGGATATTTTAGAACGCGTAACAATAAAAATCATACTTTGTTCACTCTTGTGAAACGAGGCCAAATTACTTGTAGCACTTTATAAAACTACCTACATTCAAATTAATAACTATGACAACTATGATAGAGTTCAACATAAATAAAATAAATTACATGCATATGCACATGAAAGGTCCAACATCAGATATACATGTACATATGAATATACATAATTCAATATACAATAATAATGGAACATTATCATCACAAGTCTTACACACACTACCCTACTACTTTATTATTTTGAATATTTCCATCATGTGATACGTATTACAAACCTGATACAATTTGAAATGAAAGAAATAATAAGATTCTATAATAGTATTAGAGAAGAGGCATAATGAATAACAGTATTAGAGAAATTCACAATGATTCAATAGTGGTATAGGACCCTTCACATGTAACATTTCAGTAATCAATCAAAAACTTCGAGTATAAAAGAGGAGCCGTGCATGAACAAATGAATCACAACTAAAATTCTAAAATCAATAAGTAAAATATACGGTTCAAGATCCAGTCTCGTTGAGTGCAAGAGCTAAGTGAGTGTCAGCCTTAGAAGGAGTAACAACCAAGCCTTACCACCACCTTTCTTTCTCACCATCATTCGAAACACTTGGACCTCGGTAAGTCATTCTCGTAGTTCAACATTAATCATGTCATTCATCATGTAGCTTAACAAGAGTCTTGAATTTGCATGAATGATAGACAACCTATAACCAAGCGTGTCTAATATGTACGTACACATATGAATATCTTGGTCGTGGCAGGCATGAGATAACAATATACATATAAGTAACTAATGTAAAACAACATAACATACGTAAAACAAACGTAAGCATACCATTTATGAAAAGCGATCAATAAGGAAACTGCATAAAACTTTAAACGTATATGACATGCTACGACGGTTCACCACGGTTTAGCATGCACTAGAATTTTGCATAAAATATTATAGAATTGCTTATATGGTGACCTCGACCGATAGCAGGTACGTTACCAAGTAACCCAAGATGAACCATGGCGAGCCGTTGCTCACTGTGGTGCGTCACAGCCCTGAAACAAACCGAGCAAAGGTATGCTCGTTGGGTTGTGTTCAAACCTTATAGATACTTGGCACCCTAAGACCAACAATACTCGTACCCAAGCGAAACACAACAGGCTGCTGCCATGGTTGAAACTCACAAGTTCGCAGCAGCTGCTATTATTTTTTTAGCCAAATAGGTTGCGAAACAACACCACTTCGCCCTTAGTTTCGACCTTTGCTTACCTCGTGACTAACATTTTAGAAGTAGAACTATGCGGGTTAACAAGAGGTCATAGCTAGAATTATAAAAGGTGCGTTGGGTGCAAGTAAGGATGCCACGACAGTGACCCTAAACCCACTGTTGTTGCTACGATGTAAAGCAGAAAAATGAAAGAAAAAGACTAGAATCTTACGGATTTCATGAAAAATTGTTATACATGCATGCGTTACAATGTAAAGGATAGAAAACCAAGATAGAAACATGCAAAATATCTAATATATATACATGTGAGTTGCTGGTAGTAAAACCAAACCGAAACAGTGAGTTTGGAAACTCACTAGTGAATTCGTCAGGTGAACATCAAAAATAAGAAAAAGGGGATGGACATGAAATATTATATATGTACACGTGAGGAGTTGGTGAAAATTAAAAGGGTACATGTTTCCTAGTTTTGACAAGTTGACGTAGAAATATCCATACCACTTTTATATATAAACTTTGACATATATAAATATTACATGCGTAGCTATCGACTCTCGGTTCGAGCTCCAAATGGGTTGACAGCTCGTTAATAGGTATAGTTATTTCAATGAGTATAAATTAGAAAACGATAAATTGTCGATACTTTAGAATTATTAATAATGGGACCGAACTTTTAAACAGGTAAACGAGTTTATCCCGGCTCATAAATTTTAGTTAACACTAAAAATATTTTCAAAAACTATTTAAGTTTAAATTATGATTTTAAAAGCCATATGATTTAAATTATAAGTCATGAAGCATAAGAATATTAATTGCAAGTAAATAATTTTTAATACAAAATCTTTAGACAATTTCACGTGAACTACAATATACAAAATGGATGTTTATTCGAGACTTAAGTGATAACTAGAGTATATAAATGAGCGAGATAAACATATGTATGTAACTCAATAGTTATTAAAAATAATAGTTATAACTTAAATGGTATTATTTTAGCAAGGTGACCATGTGATAGCATAATTTCATCAAATCATGTATAAATACTTATATGCACGTATTCGTGCACCATCCCTAGAGCCAACGGTTTAATCAACACCTTGAAAACGTAAAACGTTAACTCATAAACGACAATGCCTTTTTACACATTTGCACATTAAGTATTGTTGGAATGTAAACTCAGACTTTGTCATAATTATTTAGGTGTTTGACTGCGTTACTTTTGACGTGCATTGAACCATATTCAGTTACAGACGATTAACCAACAAGGTGAGTTTTCATAGCCCCTACTCTACTGTTTTAAATCATCTTTTGGGGTGAGAACATTGCTTATTTCAAACATGGCGAGCCGTTGCTCACTGTGGTGCGTCACAGCCCTGAAACAAACCGAGCAAAGGTATGCTCGTTGGGTTGTGTTCAAACCTTGTAGATACTTGGCACCCTAAGACCAACAATACTCGTACCCAAGCGAAACACAACAGGCTGCTGCCATGGTTGAAACTCACGAGTTCGCAGCAGCTGCTATTATTTTTTTAGCCAAATAGGTTGCGAAACAACACCACTTCGCCCTTAGTTTCGACCTTTGCTTACCTCGTGACCGACATTTTAGAAGTAGAACTATGCGGGTTAACAAGAGGTCATAGCTAGAATTATAAAAGGTGCGTTGGGTGCAAGTAAGGATGCCACGACAGTGGCCCTAAACCCACTGTTGGTGCTACGATGTAAAGCAGAAAAATGAAAGAAAAAGACTAGAATCTTACGGATTTCATGAAAATTTGTTATACATGCATGCGTTACAATGTAAAGGAGAGAAAACCAAGATAGAAACATGCAAAATATCTAATATATATACATGTGAGTTGCTGGTAGTAAAACAAAACCGAAACAGTGAGTTTGGAAACTCACTGTTGAATTCGTCAGGTGAACATCAAAAAGAAGAAAAAGGGGATGGACATGAAATATTATATATGTACACGTGAGGAGTTGGTGAAAATTAAAAGGGTACATGTTTCCTAGTTTTGACAAGTTGACGTAGAAATATCCATACCACTTTTATATATAAACTTTGACATATATAAATATTACATGCGTAGCTATCGACTCTCGGTTCGAGCTCCAAATGGGTTGACAGCTCGTTAATAGGTATAGTTATTTCAATGAGTATAAATTAGAAAACGATAAATTGTCGATACTTTAGAATTATTAATAATGGGACCGAACTTTTAAACAGGTAAACGAGTTTATCCCGGCTCATAAATTTTAGTTAACACTAAAAATATTTTCAAAAACTATTTAAGTTTAAATTATGATTTTAAAAGCCATATGATTTAAATTATAAGTCATGAAGCATAAGAATATTAATTGCAAGTAAATAATTTTTAATACAAAATCTTTAGACAATTTCACGTGAACTACAATATACAAAATGGATGTTTATTCGAGACTTAAGTGATAACTAGAGTATATAAATGAGCGAGATAAACATATGTATGTAACTCAATAGTTATTAAAAATAATAGTTATAACTTAAATGGTATTATTTTAGCAAGGTGACCATGTGATAGCATAATTTCATCAAATCATGTATAAATACTTATATGCACGTATTCGTGCACCATCCCTAGAGCCAACGGTTTAATCAACACCTTGAAAACGTAAAACGTTAACTCATAAACGACAATGCCTTTTTATACATTTGCATATTAAGTATTGCTGGAATGTAAACTCAGACTTTGTCATAATTATTTAGGTGTTTGACTGTGTTATTTTTGACATGCATTGAACCATATTCAGTTACAGACGATTAACCAACAAGGTGAGTTTTCATAGCCCCTACTTTACTGTTTTAAATCATCTTTTGTGGTGAGAACATTGCTTATTTTAAATGACAATTACTCATTACTGATTGGTCTAAGTCCCGATTTAACTCAAGTTGCTAATTGCCCGATTTATCATGAACTGTCAATCTTTGTGAGCGCGAATGTTATGGATAGATCTATCGGGATTGACAATCCCTGTTTGTCTTGGACTGACATTAGTTAAGCAAACATAGTTTCATTTGAGTCAGATTACGGGTGTCCTGGGTTAGACACCTGCAAGGGCATTCATTTATTGTTGGTATATGTTAACGCTTCGGTGTCATGAGCTTAGACAATAGTAATGCAATTTATATGACTTTGTATCTGTTATATTGTCATATGCGGGTAAAATCTTGTGATTCATAAACACTACATTTCCTGCTTAAACAAACCTATTAACTCACCAACTTTATGTTGACACTTTAGCAATGTTTTCTCAGGTATTAAGAAAGAAGATGCTATATGAAGTCTCATGCATTGCAGTTATTTTCCCTTTATCTGAAGATCACTTGTACAATTTAAAACAATGTTGTATTGTCTATTTTATGCTTCCGCTGAATGTTTAAACAATTAATTATTTCCTAATTCAAGTGATCCGTTTTCTTAAAACATCTCATATAGAGGTCGTTCTGTATTGCTTAGAAGTATGATAATCATGAAGTCACACTCCCTCGGTTGCCGTTATACTTTGATATTTTGGGGGTGTGACAGCATACCCGGAACCACCAAAACTTTTCTACGCTTTAACAAATACCCACAATTGTACCCAATACCCAAAATTTACAAAAATGTATCATACATAGGCATATATGGCCAGATTTAGACACAAATATGCAAAGAAATATCATAGAAAACACACTTCCTTATTATCATGGGATGTTCTCAACTATTAGGGAACATCTCCCCATTTTCTTCATACCTTGACTAAAGACTTCCTTAAATTACTCTAAGTGTTCCTTGGACTAGTCAAGTATGTATATAATGCCTAAACTAAACAATACACACACACACTCTTCATTTGCAAAGTGAAATCAAAACATATACTCCCTTTTGCTCACTAATAGGCCACGGCTCAAAAACCCCCATACAAACCATCCATACAAAACTTTATTACAACATTTACCCACATACCTACATCATATCTAAGATGTCTTAAGTTGTTTGCAAGGCTTGGTTAAGCATTTACAAGTATTGAAGCAAGAAAAGCAAGATTAGGGTTTCTAATTGGAATTAGGGTTTTCAAGTTGTGTAAGCTTTGGTTTATCATCTAAACTAGGGTTTAGATATTATGGTTCATCATATTACATCATATTAAGGTCATCTAAAACCCTTTATGTCTTTACATTTATCATTTTATGTGTATATATGTTCTATTTAGCAAAATCACCATTTAGGATACTTTTGAACATTTAAAATGGATTTTTACTTGTGATTATTGTTTCATGAACTTTTTCATATGTTATGAGGTTGGTAATATCATGTCATAATGAGATTATGAGTATTGTACAATGTTGGTTTAAGTATAAAATGTATAAGTATAAACTAGTTGTTATAAAAAGTTACTTATACATGTCATAATGAGATTATGAGTATTGTACAATGTTGGTTTAAGTATAAAATGTATAAGTATAAACTAGTTGTTATAAAAAGTTACTTATACATGTCATAAGCAAATGAGTATGTAAACTTGTGATCTTGTTAACTTGGACATTTCTTGGACAATGATGTACTTAGGGACCCTAGGAATGTAATACATGTGATAATGAGTGGTGTAATGGATTTGTTACAAGATGGTTAAGCTAAAAAGTACAAAATCAAGTTTAAAACATGTTTTTAACACAAACCTCCAAACTTTTTGTTTTGGTTAGAAAAATAAGGTATACTTTTTATATTATTATAAAATAGTACGTCTCATGACGATTCCAAAAAGGTAAGAAACTCGAAAAACGGATTAATAACGAAAAAGATACGTAGTTTACGAGTTACACGTTAATTAAACGCGATATAAAAGAGATTTTATAAAAACAAGTTATAAAATACTTCTAATATATAAAGTTTACTATATTTCACAGATGACACTTATTTTTAGGATCCCAAAACAATTCGAATCATAATTTTTGGATCAATAATGAAAGAGTTATGAATTACGTGAGTTTATATACTTAAACGTATAAAAATACTTTTAAAAAACTATTTTTATAAACGTTACTATTCATGTCAGTAAGATACATTTTTAAAACATCATTAATATGATAGAACTTTTAATAACAAAGACGTGCTCGAAAGAATCGCTAAAAATGGAGCTATAACGAATAAAATACGACATTTACGGGTTTTACGACAACTAAAACTATAAAAATAACTTTATAACTGGTGTGAACAGTAAAAAGTATTGTTCACCAGAGGACATGAAATACAAAAATGTCATATTTTGATACGTCATCTTAATACGAAAGCGTGGACATAAGAAACGTAAGAAACGGACCTAAAACGATAAAGTTATGTCATTTTTACTAAAGGTATATTTATAAACGTTTACACTTTATAAATATGATTTCACTAAAACGATTAGATGGTGATTGAGCTATATAGAATTGTATATGGTAGTAGTTACTCAAAGTGATTAGTACTTATATGACCTATATTGGATTAGGTTGCATTCGATCATTACCGTGACGCATTTTCTGTGATATACTTGATATACGTTCACTCAAGGTGAGTCTTATAGCCCCCCGTTTTACTTGTTTTCAACTGTTTTGGGAGAGAATACATGCTCGTTACAAACTTGTTTACTTATCTGTACTCGTTTACAAACTTGAATACATACTCGTTTACATGCCCGTTTATCTTATTACGATGCATTTACTTTTTAATACCTTGTGAGTCTCAAAGCCCCCGTTTTACTTGTTTTCAACTGTTTTGGGGGAGAATACATGCTCGTTACAAACTTGTTTACTTATTTGTACCCGTTTACAAACTTGAATACATACTCGTTTACATGCTCGTTTATCTTATAACGATGCATTTACTTTTTAATACCTTGTGAGTTCATAGCCCTACGTTTTACATTTTACAATGATTTATAACTTTTGGGGTGAGAACATGCTTTGTTTTACAATTGGACGCAAGTAACTTTG
>BQNB010180114.1:0-12709 GCA_026074375.1 Tanacetum coccineum | reverse complement strand
GTTCGAGTTTATACTTTGGTTTTCTAAATACGAAATTTTTACTATTTGCAAAAAATATGGTATTAAGAATAGTTGTTAAAAAAATAAAATAAAAAATAAATAAATAAAAATAAATAAATCTATAAAATGTAGTTGGTGAATAAAAAGGATGCAAGTTATAAATCCTTAAGAGTTTATAAGTAATGTGCAAACTCCATCGCAATAAAGTACATGGGCATTTGTCGGTTCGCTCCCGATGTGACATCGAAAGAAAGGATGGAGGATGTATATTTAGGGTTGGTATCATAATAAGTACACGAGCTCTTGTCGGAGGCGTGGCCGATGTGTCGTCGAAAGAAAAGTAATACCAGTTCCTAGCCTAATAATGTAAATAAAAATAATAATGTTGCAAGATAAATAGTAAAAGTTTCATTTTCTAAAACCAAGGTATTCTTTTGAACTAAGATTTGTAAAAGTCTACAAGGCTTTTTCATCGGAAGTTCATGCGTTTCGATTAGTATTCTCCGGATGGGGTGTCAAAAGCCTTAACACTTACCCGATGACGGTGGGATGTTAGAGAAGAAAGTCATTCATGGGGCAAGTGAACTGTTGGGAATTTTCTGCTGTTAGAGATGTTCGTTTCTGCTGATGGCATTAAGTGGTTTCTGCTGATTATGTTCCTGCTGGTCATGTTCTCATTTCTGCTGACAGAGATAGAATCTGCTGATCTTATTTATAGACGTGATTACTGTAATTAAGGAATTATAGTTATATTCTAGAATTATCTCATTAATATAGGAATGAGATATATTAGGAAGAGATTGATGTATATCTCTTACGCGTTTCTAGGAATCTTGTTGAGTAATTTAGGGTTTCTTCTCTATAAAAGAAACCTTTAGCATTAGGGTTTCACACGGATTACGAAATACAAAAACAATTTATTATTAATAGAGAGATCCATAGAGGATCATTGTTTATATTTATTCTTCTTTATACTGCATTGTTTAGTTTCCGCCTAAACAATTGTTAGAGTCTCTCACGTATATACTTGTGATTACATAAGTACTATACAACCACAAAGGCTAGAAGATCTATCTAGTTCTAGATCCTTTCATGAACCAACGATGTCTTAGCTAAGGAGGTTTTTGTTTGCTTTGAGATGTGATCTTGCTAAGTGATTAACATATTTGCCCAAAAGGCCCATGTGTAAAGCTTGGTCGGATTTCATCTATCTAAATATGTGGATTTAATGGTTTAAATTAATTTGAACACACACACCTAAATATATGATTTATGTCGGGAAGAGGAATTCACAAGTTGTAATTATAAGTAGTCTTAGCATCTTAGTTCGTAATTAGCAGTGATCTTATTTTTAAGCTTAGCATGGGAAAAGTGAAAAATCGGGGATGATGAAGTTATCTTTTAGACACTTAATTGTGCTTTTTGTTCTATGATCCTAAAAGTTACCAATGAGGTAATGAAAACAATACATTATGTCAACACAAATAAGTTGTAGTTAGGTAGTTAGTTATCAAGAAAAATCATAAAAAGAGAAAAATCTTTGAAAAAGGGAAATCGGGTGTTTTATAACTTGTGATCTCTTAACTCTCTCAACAAAAATCTTTGCTACTTTTCAAAGGTTTAGTTTGGGGAAGTTTCGAGGTATTTGGTTATAAGGCATGTGATATTACGTGAGGACACACAATCGTTTAGTTTGGGGAATTTTGATAAGTGTAAAATACACATATCCGTTTGTACCTAAAATAACCCAATTAAACCCAAAACAGACCAAAAATAGCAAAAATGTGCTTGTATTTGTGTTTTGTGTGTGCAGGTACGGATATACCAAAAATCACAAGAAAACAGTCAAAAACGGGCAAGCACGGGCACGAGAATCAGAAGAGTACAAAGCCGAAGCCAAAGAATCAAAGCCGAAGCCAGGAAAAGTCAAGCCCTCAGTCAAAGTGGTCAAAACATGGTCAACAAAAGTCAACAAGACCCCATAATATTCCATTTTTTACCCTCAAGTTTCATAAATGTCCAAAAATGACCCCTCACCTCTTATTGGGCCCTTAAAACCTTATTGGGCCTGAAATACCTTGAATAACCTTACCCGGATCCTATTAAACCCAAAAGCCCACTTAACCTAGCCCATTTCCATTGGAACTAAACCACAGGGACTAAAGTTGCATTTGTGAAAAGTAGTTTTACACTACATTTGTGCTAACAAAAGAGAGGGACTGAAAATAGCAATTGGCCAAAGTTTAAAAATGAGTTACCCTTTTTGACAGTTAAAAAACGCGCCAAGAACAGGGCACTATTCACCCATCTTCTTCCCCATTTACCATGGTCAAAACAAAGGGCAAACGTCAATTAAAGGGTTAAATGGTCTATTCAAGTAAGCTCAAGTACAATGGCAGGGTCAAGATAGTCAAATCAAGTGATCTCTTTAGCTCTCTCAAGCCAAAGGACACGTCAGCAATGGAGAAAGCACAATGGAATGTGGGTTTTTGTGCTAAATTACTCACAAAGAAAGCACAATAGAGTCTCAAACGGATTGCCACGTTGGCAATCCGTGTGAGCTCTATTTTGATCCAACGATGGATAATTGGCATCTAGTGATTAGAGGATGATCAAGGGTGGATGTTGATGGGAGCTTCTAACAGAAAAAGGGCCTAGAAGTTTCATGGATCAGCTATAAAAGGCCCTCACCAACACACACACATGGAGATTTTTTTCTTATCTAGCTTTTTAGTAGTTTGTAGGTTTAAATAGCTTATTGTATTTTCCTTTTAAATTCAGTTGTAATTTCTTTCTTTTATTAAATGAAATTTAGTTTAATTTTTAATTTATAAACCTTTTTTCTCTTATTTCATAAGCTTTCAAAAAGAGAGCCAAATGTCTCAAATAAGCCAATAAGCTACTCAATAACTCTTCCAGTCTATGAAATCTGAAATTGAGCTTACTTAATCGCAGCCTTAATCATATCTAAACTTATAATCAGCTTAAAATAACTAATAACTTTAGCTTTTGGATTTGTGAGCTTATGGAAGGGGATCTAAAATGGAAGGATCCTTATGGACTATTACCCTAGCTTATTAATAAGCTAGGGAGCTTGAAGCTGCCCTTTTGGGTCCTCTTGTTTAGCTAGAGGAATAAGTAAGTCTCTCTTTATTTTCCTTGCTTTTTAGCTTAGAAAGTTGTTTTATTGCTTTATATCCTATATTTGCTTATTTGCTTATTATAAGTTAGCTTATAATTGCTTATTTTGGGATCATATAGCCAATAGTCCTTATTGTTTCATACATTTTTTTGATTTCTTAGTCTAGATCATAGTTCTTATATTAATTTGTCATAAATGATCTAAAAATACCAAAAATAGTAGAGATTAGCTTTAACTTAGATTATAAGCATTATACAGTTGTTAATTTCATGTTAAATAAGTTAGTTTTTAAGCATTAAGCATCAGGTAATAAGTTTTCATCATTAGATATCATTTAAAAGCTTTTCTCACCAAAACTTTCAGTTCTGAATAGGGTGTTTGGTTTAAGCTTAATTTGACCATGAAAAAGTCAAATCTACTTGTAAATTTTCTCTAAAAATTGTGATTTTTTCATTTAATTACAAGTTTTAAAAAGATTTTCAAAGTTAGTTGGTTATTTTAGAGAAGTTATGGCTTATTAAGAATCTCCCAGCACCAAGGCAATTTTTCTTATACCTTAAGCTTGTGAAAATTTGATCTAAGCCCTCCAAGGCTTAGATCTTGCTTGCATTTTACTTTTTCACTCAATTGGAGTGTGTCTTAGTGCAGGATCACCCCATAGGTAACCTGCACTATTATTTTGCACTTGTGCAAAGTGCATCAGCAGGAACCAAGCTATTCCTGGTGTCACTTTTGAATTTAATTTTAGCTAAGTAAAAGTAGGTCTTAGGTCCTTTAATTCAAGTAGGATAAAGTCTAGGTAAAGCCAATATTATAGATAAAATTTTAATTTGCAATTTCTAGCTTATTTACCTTCTAGCCTTAATTCTCAGCTGTCAAGTCACTAAAAAACCTGGAAAACACCAAAATAGTAGGTTAGATATTTAGTTTCTAAAATTATTAATTCTAGCTTAAGGTAGTTGATTTTATTGCTTAAATAGATAGTTAATAAGTTATTTTTTTTAAGTTCTCTGAAGCTTATAGTCTTGTTTAGATTTTTGAGATTTTTAGCTTAATTTGATTTTGTGCAATTTAGCTTAATTAGAGTTAGCCATTTTCATAATCATTTTCAATAGCTTAAAAGAGGGAGTTTCTAGCACATTTTCATTCCATTTTTAGACTCAAACAACTTATAAGCTATCTAGAAAATTTTCTTTTCAAAATTGAGCATAATATTGAGCTTAATAAGCTTTTAAGAAAAGATAAGCCTTGAAACACACACCAACCTTTCTGAGGATAGCTAAAGATAAGCTCTTTTAGAGCTTATAGTGGGTTTCATTCCATAGTGCTTTTGTTAAAGTTTTCTCTCAGGCTTTTTCACAATTTTGCTTCTTTTAAGTTTTTCATTTTAAGCTTTTTAAAATTCAAGAGCTTAATGGACTTAGGGTGTAATCGGGTTGGGTCTCAGGGTAGGATTTGTAATTTTTTATATTAGCTTATTTACTCAGTTGATCCTTTGTCAGTTAGTGTAGTTGCACTGTTAGTCCTTCAAGGACTAACGCCATTAGTCCTTAGTTAAGTCCTTCATTGAGTTTTAGTTAGTTTTATATTTTTAATTAATAATTAGGTTAAATTTTTAATTAGTTTAATTAAAGTTTATTAAAAACATAAAAATTAGGGCTTTTATTTTTATAAAGTTTCTGCATATTTTCTTTATTTAGTATAATTTTTATAAAAATTTTAGGATTTTATTTTTAATAGTTTTATTACTTTTAAAGTTTAGTTTAAATTTTAGAAAAATCATATCTTTTAATCTAAAAAGCCAAAAATAGTAGTTCCTTTTTCTAAAATTTTCTTTTTACTTATTTTACTTAGGAAAAATATAATTTCAATATTTTTCTAATTTTTTTTTTTATTTTTAGGATGTAATTAGACTTAAATAGTTTTTTACTTGATAAAAAAATTCAAAAATAATCTAAAAAAAAAGTTTTTATTTTTCTTTAAAATTTCTTAGCCCTAATCTAGGTTTAGAAACTTAGTTAGCAATTTATAGGGTTTAATTTTAGTCTTAATTTGCTTAATCGTTGTGTTTTAATCTGTATTTCGTATTTGTTTAATTGTTTATTGCCTTAAATTGTTCAATTTAATTGTTGCTTTTATTTAGTATTAGATTTATCAAAAATTTCTTGCTTCATTCAAAACAGAATCCAAGCCTTAAACGAGTTTTCAATTCACTAGATCGTTGGGAAACGACCCGGGTGACATATTTACCCGTTTAAATATACGAATTATATATGATATTAATATATTTTTGAGAGAATTTTCCTTAGGGAATTTTCTTAATGTTGCATCTTGAAGTATTTTATTTATCTATATATTTTAGGAATATAAAACTGTTAACAAGTGTATCATTTGTCTTGTTAAAGATAGAGAATCATCTATGCATTGGTCTGGTAAGTTTTTAATTGTATTAAAAATGCTATAGTTTGTTTATATATTGAATAAGATTTTTTTCTTTCAAGATAGTTTATTGTTTGATATTAACACCAGGATTTTACAAAGTCCTTTATGGCTTTGCATTCAGCTACAGAAAATCCTGGTATTATACACTTGGACACAACAAAAAAATTATATAATGTTAAAATTAGCGACTTAGGAGACTCTGAGTGTATGATCCATGGTCCTGGTTGGGTTAAGTATCTTGACGATTACAATGTTGTTGCTGGATTCTATTTATATTTCTTTGAAACAGACTATGGTATTTCATTAGTTTACGAGTTTGATGAGAATGGTTGTCCTACAGATCTTGGATTTTCAATAAATTGTTATTCAAAAGAACCTAAATGTTTAACATTTGCAACTAAAGATTACCTTAACTTTATGGTATTTTTATTTAACAAACATATAATGTTTTTATTTATTTATTTCCTTCATAGTATATTATGTTTATATAGTAACTAACTTTTACGAATTTTATGATTTAAGATATTCCCATCTAATTTCATGAATGCACTCACAAGTGAAATGAAATACTCCAATTTTACTCCAAAGGTTACTATGTCTACTAAATATGGTAGATATACAGTTAAATTTGGCTCACAAAATGGTTATTCATTTGTATTTTATGGTTCCCAATAAAAGATATATGTCAGCTACTGGAAATGAAACAAGGATACATAATGCTTTAGAGTTATGTTAAATTTAATTCAGAATTCCGTTTGGAAGTATTTGATGAAAACATGGTAGATATCGACGATGAAGAAGTCTATGTACCTATAGGTTATAACTTAAAAACCCTAATTTTTATTTCAAAATAACATATTCTTAATCATAATTTGTTTATGCAGAATCTCAAGAATTAGAAGTTATTCTAATTCAAGAACGACCAAAGAGATTTGAGAGTCAACTGACCTTAAGCGTTCTTTCTAAAGGATACATGGTATATTCCATATTATGTTTGGCTATTTCATAAATTATAGATTTAAATTTACAGAATAAATTTTTAATAGAATTTTGAATATTGACAGGCTATACCCTGTGATTTTGTTCGCGCTCACAGTGTTCAACTTTGTTGAAGTTTATGTTTCTTTTGCCAAGGCGAAAGGTATGATATGGAAGTGAAGGTATTACCCGATCAACCAAACGCACCCTCTTGGTGCTTCTGCTAACCCAAACGCACCCTTACGATGAATCTGTCAAACCAAATGCCCCTTTGTGGTGTTTCTACACAACCAAACTCACCCTCTAAGTTTGTCATGTAAGCAATTAATGCAACAAGTAATGTAAGCAAGTAAGCAAGTAATGTGTATGCACTTTGAAAATGTTTGTTGTGATGCAATATTTGCGAAAACGGCTATAGTCTAGGCTAAAATATGCAACCTAGTTCTCTATTGCCAGGGCTCTGTAACACCCCCATAAATGTGTCGCAGTGGAAATGTGTTCGGGGGAGTTACTTAAATAATACACAGCGCTAGATACAAGAGAACGACCTCTAAATGTGTCGTTTGAAAAGTAATCTCGTTGATTTCCTTGAAATTGATATAACATTTGTCCCATAATTGCATCACAATGAAAAACTTGAAAACAACCCAACGAGATTTGATCATTTGTATGTAAGTAGAAATCCATGAATGAAATCTTGTCAAATTTAGACTCCAGTGCACATCAAGTAGGCCAAGCATCTAATTCACCTGAGAAAAACATGCTTAAAATGCTTAAAAAGTGTCAACATAAAGTTGGTGAGTCAGTCAACATAAAGTTGGTGAGTTCATAGATTTGTTTAAGTATAAATGTTGAACCAAGGTTCTGTAAAGTGTGTATGACCATTTAAATCCTTAAATGTCCTTCCAAAATGTATGTATGATTTTTAGAAATCAAATAGTTGTAAAGTATGCATGACCATTTCAATCCCCAAATAGTCACAAAAATGTACGTATGAACGTTGAACCGCAATTGTTCAAAGCATGTATTGCCACTTTATTCAAGGCAACGTAAATATTCCTATGTGTATAAAACAACAATGATTACAATTACTCTAAGTTCATGAAACCGATGCTCTATGTACCCATCGTAGGTGTCCCCTCCAAGAACACCCGGGCAGTAATGAAAACCATATGTACCCATCACAAGTGTCCCCTCCAAGAACACTCGGGCAGTAATGAATATGTACCCCTCACAGGTGTCCCCTCCAAGAACACCCGGGCAATAATGAATGTGTACCCCTCGCAGGTGTCCCCTCCAAGAACACCCGGGCAATAATGACTGTGTACCCCTCACAGGTGTCCCTTCCAAGAACACCCGGGCATTTACTTGTAGTTATCAGTTCAATCCGCTTAAGCTAATTCGTAATCATTTCAAAAGTAAAGTATGTACTTGAGACCAAAAATAAAGTCAAATAATGTATCCCATAGCGAGCTATGTAAATGAGTATGTAAACCAATTTGTAATCAACCATGTAAATGCATTTGCAAACAAGCATGTTCTCACCCCAAAAATATATGTAAAACAAGTAAAACATGGGGCTATAAACTCATATTGATGTTGTAGAACGATTGGCAGAACTGCACATATTAAGCACAGCACAAACGAAAAACCGGAACGGCTCGATCAAGAAGTTGTGATTTATCCTAACGACTATGACCCACTAGCCAAGGATAATGTATATGGGTTTTCCTATGAATCAGTACATCAACGCGACACGTTGATAAAAGATTTAGATTTAAAGTTGTAATAGTTTGGTGGTTGGTTAAATAAGTAAATCAAAAAGTAAACGCAAGGTGTGTAATATATTCCGTATATATTACATAATGAAAAATGATCGAGTATATAATTCATACCGTGAATTATATAACAAGATACGCAACCAAAAGAATAACTCGAAGCGTTTATAATACGCGACATGGTTTACCTCTAAAAGGTGACAATTAAAATAAAATGGTCTAATTACATAATACTTTCCAAGTATTATATAAGAAATGTGATAAAAATAAATGAAACTAAATAATTCGACACGCGCCCGGATATCCTCAAATGATTTAGTAGAAAGTTTCTTTATGAAAATAAACGCACGTTTTAAAGTTATGGACTAGCATGATCAAATCTCTAAAATTATAGCTTACGTTTGATTATCGGGTCTTCACGATTAAATATTTCTTAAGACATTTCAAGATAATAAATAAAGTCGGTTTGTTAAAACTTACTAAGCGCAACAATTTATAAAAATCTCGACATGACCAAGTTAGTTATTAACGCTTCCAATATAACAAAATCAATCAATTTTCCTTCAACTTAAATCCTCTATGTTACAAACCAAACACACCCCTTAAGTTATATAAACATAAAAACGAAAAAAATAAATAAAGTATTTATTTAACTATTCCACATTTAGTGATCACGTTTTTAATATTTATAAAACCTTATGTTATATTTATTAGTCGATTTGTATTAAACCAAACGCACCTTTTGTGCGGTTTCTGCCAAACCAAACACCCTCTTGGATGTTAACTGGTATTCCAAATACACCCTTATTGTGTTTCTGCTATCCCACACACACCCCTTGGTGTATTTCTACTAACCCAAACACACCCCTTGGGTGTTTCTGCCAAGCCAAACGTACCCCTTGGTGTATTTCTACCAACCCAAACGCACCCTAAACTGTTTTATCAACAGCCAAACGCACCCTAATCATGTTTATGTCAAACCAAACGTACCCTGTTGCGTTCTTACTAAACCAAACGCACCCAATTCGTGTTATAACTAAATCAAACGCACCCTATTCGGTGCTATAAACCATCAAAAGCACCCTTGATGTGTTTTATCAAACCAAACACACCTAGTCGTTTTCAACATCAACCAAACGCACCCTAATCTTGGCCAAGAACCCAACGCACCATTTTGTGGTACTAGCTGAGAAACCATAGAAACGAACCCACCCTTGTGGTGGCTCTTGCTGCCAAATGCACCCTTGTGGTGGTTAATAAAACCATACGCACCCTTATGGTGGTGCGCGGCGTGGAGGCAGCGGGGTGATGATGAGGAGATGGCATGGAGATGATGACGAGGTAGGTGGTGTGGTGGTGCGTAGGTGATGGTGGAGATCGGCTGGTAGCGTTGACTGTGATGGTTGTGATGTGCCGGCTATGATGGCGACGAAAGTGGTGGGGGTGGAGAGCTGCGTCGGCGGCGGTTGGGTGGTGGTGATGAGAGGTGGTTGGTGGCGGCATGGTGCGGTAATGATGATGAGGTGTAGATCAGGCAAGATCGGGCTAGATCTACATGTTTATAAACTTTTGTGATGGCGGCCGGCGGCGGCAACGGTGGCCGAAAAACTCGCCGGAAAAGATGAGGGCGCCGAAAGATATTAAAGAGAGATGTGTGTGTGTGTGTTATATAAAATATCAAAATGAAGTAACCCTAAATAACTTTATATATATTATAAAGTTATAAAATGAAACGATAAATACCAAATAGTATAGGGTTAATTTTGTAAATATTTCCACAGGGATCAAAAGTGTAACTTTTGTAATATAACGGTTTCGGTCTCGTTTGGGCAAGTTAACGGATGATTCAAAACACGAAACTTGCGCCATTGCGTTCCAAATGATTTTTCCAACAAAAATGAGTATTCACTCTACTAATTTTCATAAACGTTTTATAAAATTTATTTAAAGCGTTTATTATTTATTTGTATATTACTAATAAACTTTGTCTGTAAAATGATCTTTTACTTGAATATTTGCGTCTTTAACAAACGTTACTGAATAAAATGATAACTAATTTATTAAATATTTTTATTTAATAAAAAGTGTTAATTAAATATAATTTAATTATTTTCATGTCAGTACGCGTTGTTCTTGTTTCTAAAATCTTGCGAGGGTATTTCGGTCATTTTCTGCTTGTTTTCTGGTCTCGGGCAAAACTAAAAAGTTGTCCGGAATGTCGTTTTGCATCAAATTGCTTTAGAGTCCGAGTTGTGAAAACGTGATTTAGCGGGTCATTTTTGATAAGTCAACTTAGAAATAACATATATCTTTTTCGTTTTCAAGTCGAATAAGTTAAAAATAAGTTTGCACATGAGAGATATGTAATAATAAATATGATTTATTATTTAAATATTATCTGAAAAATTACCTGTTACGCGGTAATCGTTTTTATGTGACAATAAATGTCAAAAAGTCAAGAAGTCAATTTCAGACCCGAAAAGTCAAAGGGTAAAATAGTCATTTAAAATTCCGAACAACAAGAGCTGGATTCCATGTTTTGGTGGCTTTAGAGCATTGATTATGCATGAGTCGCATAAGTCAAAGTATTCCATCCACCCTGTATCAGATAAGATGTATCAAGATTTGAAGAAGTTATATTGGTGCCCTACATAAAAGTAGAGATTGCCACCTATGTTATCAAGTGTCTAACATGTGCCAAAGTTAAGGCTGAATATTAGAAATCATCTGGATTGTTGGTTCAAACAGAGATACCCTAGTGGAAATAGGAGAACATAACGATGGACTTTGTGACTAAGTTGCCAAAGACGGAAACCGGTCAAGACACGATTTGGGTAATCTTTGATCGTCTCACTAAGTCTGCACATTTCCTAACTATGAAAGAAGATGACTCAATGGAGAAGTTGACGAGACAGTATTTGAAGGAAATTGTCACGAGGCATGGAGTGCCAGTTTCAATCATCTCCGATCATGATGGCAGGTTTACGTCCCACTTTTGGCAATCGCTTTAGAAAGCTTTGAGTACTCAATTGGATATAAGTACAACCTATCACCCGCAGATCGATGGTCAAAGTGAGAGGACCATCCAAACATTGAAAGATATGTTACGTGCATGTGTGCCTGATTTCGGAAAAAGTTGGGATAGACATTTGCCATTAGTAGAATTTTCGTATAACAACACTTACCATACAAGTATTAAGGTTGCACAATTTGAGGCATTGTATGGGCTTAAGTGTCGATCACCTATCCATTGGGCTAAAGTTGGAGACAATCATCTCATTGTCCCGGAAATCATCCCCGAAACAACTGAGAAGATCGTTCAAATCAAGAGTCGTATTCAAGCTGTCTGAGATCATCAAAAGAGCTACGCAGATGTAAGACGAAAACCCCTTGAGTTTCAAGTGGGATATAAAGTCATGCTGAAAGTGTCACCATGGAAACGGGTGATACGTTTTGGCAAACGGGGAAAGTTGAACCCTCGATATATTAGACCATTAAAGATTCTTGCCAAGGTTGAAATCGTTGCCTATCAACTTGAACTCCCATAGCAGTTAAGCAGAGTTCATAGTACGTTTCACGTCTCAAACCTGAAAAAGTGCCTATCCGATGAGACTCTTGCCATACCGTTGAATGAAATCCAAGTCGACGACAAGCTCCATTTCATAAAAAAAACCATCGAGATCATAGACCATGAGGTCAAATGTCTGAAGCAAAGCCATATCCCAATTGTTAAAGTGCGTTGGAACTCAAGGAGAGGTCCTGGGTTCAGTTAGGAACGAGAAGATCAAATGAAGAAGAAGTATCCTCATCTTTTCGCCAACTCTGCACTCGTAGCAGAGGTTACGTCTTAAGCTTTGCGGACAAATCTCTCTTAACGGGGAAAGGATGTCACACCCCGTAAATTTTAGGACAATATTTTAGTGGTTTCCGTTCAGTATTTTGAATTTTATAAGTTCCGTGAAATTTTTACGTTTAACCAAGAGGTTATTCCGTTGTTATCTAAGAACCGTTACCGAAATAATATGTGTTTCTAATTATCGTAGTTTTTTGACAGTAGTCGCGTTTATACGCTTCGTGTGAATATTTAAATTATCAAAAATTTACGTAAAGTCGTTGCTCGTTTTCGTTGTTTAGGTTTCTCGTGATTTTACTTATAACTTATGTGCTTATATGTGTGTGAATGACAAGCCTTGGAATTAAATGGATCTTAGCATCCAATAAAGGATGATAGCCTAGATGTATAAATACAACAGACTATGTAGAAACAATGACTTGAATACAATATGTTAATGCGGAATCTTAACACAAGTACTAAGAAGAATAATGATTTAATAGAATAACAACTTTGTTAAAATGTTCTTGAGAGTTA
>BQNB010180113.1:0-12709 GCA_026074375.1 Tanacetum coccineum | reverse complement strand
AAATGTTGTAATATTGTTAAGTACGTCAAAGTGAAATGTTTTGCGTCGCACTTGGAGATTGTAGTATATGCAAGCATGTATTATATGATTTAATATACTTTTAGTCACATACCGCTATAGGTCGCGGTTAAGACGTGAAGCTATTTGCGCTTGATTGACTTGATTGATTTGGATCTTTTGCTTAAGGTGAGTTCATAGCCTCGCTTTTAAGTGTTTTAAATGTTTTTAAACCCGCAACGGGGATACATGTTTGTTTTATAAAATCGAACACATAAGATTTTATGGTATGCTGGACCCAATTACGATATTGTTTCTGCATAAGTTGCTATTGTCGAAGTCCCTTATTTCATGAACCATTAATTGCCTTGCGAGGTGAACGCTAATGCATTAAATAGATCTATTGGGTTTGACAACCCTGTCCGGGGTATGAATTCAAAGGTGAGCACCCTGTAACGGACATTTTGTATTTAGAAAGTAGTAGGTATATGACAATAATACCTTGTTTTGGGGCACTTTAACATATGAAATACCATATGTACTGTTAACGTTCGGTGTCATGAGTTTATTGCGTGAAAGAAAAGAAGTTGCTATACATTGCATTCGTTGCTTTGTTTTCCCGAGAACTAATTATGTGTTCAAAGTTTATTGCTTATCAATTATTTTAAACTCTATGAATTTCACTCAACATTGTTGTTGACGTTTTAAACATGTTTTATCCCAGGTAACCAAGGATGAAGGCAACGATGGCGTGGAGGTGTCATGCGTGTGATGATTTGGTGAAAGACTACTTATGTGTTCCTTGTCTTTCAAAAACAATGTCTTAAAGTGTTTTAAAACAATGTCTTAATTTGAAACAATTGTCTTTCAAATGCTGTAATGGTTGTGGTTACGATTCCTATAGGGACCTAAACGCACTTTTCTCTGATTAATAATGGAACACATGTTTGTAAAACGTCTCATTTGAGTCATTTTCTATTATCTTGGTGTATTGTGCTATTTAGCAACACCCAATTGCTATTTTTGCTGTGCAATCCAACGTTAGGGGTGTTACAAAGTGGTATCAAGAGCCTAAGGTTATAGAGAGCTAGGTCGAGTATTTTTGAAAAATCTAAACTATAACGCTTCTACACGCACGCCAAGACTCCTCATTGCCATTGGTTATATATAGAAAGAAAAGGTATATTTATGCATGTGTTGTATGCATAAATTGTTATGTATTGGTATATTTATGCATGTGTTGTATGCATAAATTGTTATGTATTGGTATATTTATGCATGTGTTGTATGTATAAATTGTTATGTATTGGTATATTTATTCATGTGTTGCGGATATGCATAGGATTGTTTTGGGGTAAATGAGTAATAATAATTATTATATATGTTTGGAGTATATTTGAGGTATATACTTAATGAGAATTTTACAAATTATGAATTTTTGTTTGTTGCGCATTTATGTGAACTGTTATTTTGGATAATAGTATTCTTATTGGAACATTATTGTGAAAAATAAGGACGTAAATCACAAACACTCAACACTAGGTGAATGTAATTCCTAACACCCCGATCATGTAAAGATTAAACCTATAGTTGAGCGAATCACACGATGATGTTCATGGTAATTGCCTGAGTCTGTCTAGATGATTGAAGGAGCGTAGGACGGGGGGGGGGCGCGGAAGGAGGGGTGGAAGGAATTTAAGGAAAAGGAATAACCTCAAAAAGAAGGGGATGGAAAAGAAGTAGAACATCGAGGAAGATGAGAATAAGCTAAGAGTAGACATATTCCATATGAAGAGGAGGATCCATTAAACCCTCACACAACAGAACAGACTCATCTAAGTCAGAGCCTGAGGATGTGGTTGAGATTGAGGACATGGTTAAGCCCGAGGATGAGACTGTTCCTGCTAGTGTCCATGAGGTAGGTGAGTCATCTACTGCCCCTTTCCTTTAAGAGGACAGTAATGGTCTATTGCCTGGTCTCTGGGGGGGGGGGGGGGATGATGAGGAGGACAAATAACTCTTTTTTTGGTCGGATGACTTCTTTTTTTAAGACGACTGTGTGGTCGCGAGAAGACGCATGCATTGGTTGAAAAGAAGGGAAAAGAAAAGGATGGTACTATGGTAAGATGATTTTAGATTTGGGTAATGAAGTGCGATCTAGTGTGGAAGAAGGAACGGCTGCAATGGAGAATCTGGTTAGAAAGCTTGGTAATGCTGAAGAAGAAGCTGAGTGTAAGAAGTTAAAGAAGGAACTGGAAGAAGCAAAGTTTAGCAACACACTCAACATATGACATGAACGACGAGAACAGTCTGAGGAGATCTCTATTGACTAGAGTTTGAGCTCATAAGTTCTATCGAGAGATGATTCGTAGGGAATTTGTGTTTGAAGAAAGACCGAATGAGGTTATCGATGTTTCGGTTGAAGATGAGAAGAGTCCATCTCCTGAGCCGCGAGGATCTCCTCGTAATTCTTAGTAGTTTAGTTTCATTAGTAGTATCTTTATTATGTTATCACTAAACTGAATCCTCAGTTAGTAGACTTGATGTTATTGGTTTTCATGATTTGTATCATTTCATGAAACAATTCAACTATGTATTAACTCTTTTGTGATGAATAATGAATGACTATCTTTTGATTACTACTTGATGTTGTGTGACTATGATTGTGATTGATTTGTCATTGTACCATGTTATGAGTACATCATGTTGTGAATGCTTGATGCGTATTTTATTTTAAAATATATTTTTACCAAGTTTTAAATTTATAAAACTCGATCTACCTGACAACGCACTAACGGGCAGAGAACCCGATCGTGGGTAGTATAGAATGGTAAATCCGAGGTCGTCCCAAGAGCTACAAGGCGGTTACAAATCTGAGTTTAAGTTGGTTGTCATGTTTAAAAAGCTGTATTGATGAAAAGAATAAATCTTAATTGAAATGAACTAGGTATGAAAGAAGAGAAGGAGATACGGTCCTAATTTTAATGATCCACTTATTCTACTTAATGTGAAAGCAAGGATTGAATGATTATCTAATCCTCAATTATCTCGTAAATCCCAGCCCCTATAGCCTTTATAGTAACAGGGATTTTGTCCCTGCACTGTCATTTGGATGAGGCCGAGCAACAATAAATGCATTCTTAATTGTTAAAAGTAAAAATCCCACAACCACAAAAAGGCAAGAAGTAAATGAAACATAAATATCATTAATAAAGATAAGCTTATCCAAAACTAGAAATCAACACATCAATAAATCGAATTAATGATAGTAATGAAAACATGATAATCCGCACCAAACTGTAGATGAATTAAGATCGTGACGGATTTTTCCTTTTTGAAAGGCTGGAGAGTACTAAAAAATGACTTGAGGAGATATCCTAGTCGTCCCCTCAGAGGAGAGGGAGAAGGATGATTCTTAAAGCTGAATTTGGCCCCTATTTATAGGCTCCTGAGTGTGTTATGGTGTAACTGATTTATGGGTTACGCCATAACCTTGCTGATGTTGACATTCGAAAATATAGGCAAAAATGAACTTTATGGCGTAACCAATTTTTGGTTACACCGAATTTCTAGTTACACCGTAACCAGTTTTTGGTTACACTGTAAACCCTTCAACAAACTTGTAATAAATGCAATTTTGACTTCTGATTGGTTACGACGTAACCACAAAAGGTGTTACGCCATAACCGTCAAATAATTTCCATAATTTCGTAATCTTCATTCCATATGTGTGGATCTTTATGGTTACGGCGTAACTAGATATTGGGTTACGTCGTAACTCTAACTTTGGTGAGATTTCTTTCCATCTATATGGTTACGGCGTAACTAAATATAATGTTACGCTGTAACGTAGTCCTTGATCTTGTTATTTGCTTAATATATATTACGGTGTAACCATTTTTGGGGTTACGCCGTAACATCCTTCAGAATTTGCACTCTAAGTCCTTTTTCCCTTGTTTCTTGTCACTTTCCTACATTTTACCTTAAAACTATGAAATGATAGAAAATATCTCGTTTTCGAGTGTTAGTGAAACATTTGCAAGTAATATAGGAGGTAGTTTGCCACTAAAAAGTATTAAATATTTGATGTTATTAAATATCCACCCACTTGACTTCTGCTTGCCCTTAATTAGAACCTGTTAGAACATTTCATAAAAAGATTTCTCGAGAATAACTTCAAGAAATGAATTTATAAAACTCTTATGCTAGAAAACATCAAAGCCGAACACCTCACGAAAAGAGGATAAAAAGTCACTCAGCTCTCCACTAGTCTAAGTGTTTCATTTTTGGGGTGATCGCTCAATTGCACAGTCATAGCATGTATTCTATCATAAGCTTGGAAAGTACACAAATCTGCACCAGTTAGAATTAGGGTCTAAATAATTCTCAAAGGCAACAAGGGTAATATGGTTTTAAAGGGTGATAAAGGGTTTAGGATAGATATGGAATACACTTTTACTGGTTGTTAATATAAAAACACAAAACAAATATTCTAAAATAATCTAAGGTTGTCATAACTAGCTACTGTCCATCCATGGGTCCAAGAGTTTAAGTCTGAAACTCTGATCTTCAATAATGGGCTACTAGCTCCATTCTTCGTAAGCATCGGTATGACTTGGTGTAATAATGGGCTACTAGCTCCATTTTTTTTATAACTGAGATATCTTGGTGCAATAATGAGCTACTAGCTCTATTTTTTATTTTTTTATTGCACCATCTTTACAATTTTTTAGCACATGGGTGGCTTTATGTTTCACCCTCTTTTCTTCATGATAAATATGCAAATGTTACAGGAGTTTATATCTTTAATTATTGCTCCTGCAACATCCGATATTATATGCACATCCCCCACTTGAGATAAACAACATTGAAAGTGGTGATACAGGAGGGTCTTTATAGATTATAATTGATTGGTCTTCCACGGATGCATAAAGTTTTCGATCCTATTCCCCCGAACCATAGGCTTAAGTAGCCAGAAATTTCAACACAAATAAAGCTAAGGTGAAATGGTGTAACAAAATATATAGAGTAGGGTGAAAACATAGATTGGCTCAACATGGGTGATCTAAGGGTATCTTGCACTAATAATGAGTGTAACAAAAGGGTTTATCACTGGAGGTCGACTAGTTAGTGTAACAAGTCAATAAATGCACATATACAGGCTATTTGGGTGATTTCCTAAGTGTTGCCTTCTTGAACTATCTATTTTTGTTAATCAATTAGGTCTCAAAATGATGTACATGCCAAGTTCTAAAGTCTACAATACTACCGGCACACTCAATATTTTGGTGGATTTTTAAATAATATGATGGAACAGAATATTAGGCTTAAATCTCACCAGGTAATAATAAAGGGTAATGTGCATTCGGCAAGGATTAATTTTAGTTATTTAAGAAAAATTTGTCAAAAATTTTAAAATTGGCATAATTTTCAAAGAAAACTAGAAAATCAAAGGCAAAACATACGTCAAGTATTGATTCTACTCCCATCCCCTCACTTGATTTGTACAATGTCCCTATTGTACCTTAAGGAAATAAAAAAGGAAAGAGTAGAATTAAGACAAGAAACTTCTCTAGAATTGCTCGGCATGATGAAGAGACAACATGCTCTAAGCCATGCTCCAAGTCTGCTTCCTCAAGCAATCATTCCATCATCATCAACATGGTATCAAACAAATTCAAATTTCACATGCGTCCCTGTAGCCAAGTATCAACTCTTGTGCATTACCTGTATGGCTGAAAAAATACCAAAAGCATAAATCCAGATAAAAGCACAATAACAAGAAATGTATAGGATAGTGATACAAGAAATACAATCCTAACTCACTTCCGTAGGAATCACGGTTGCATTTAGCGTATGAAACAATCCTTTTAAACCACCTGGTGGCCCAAGTGGAGGAGTGAAGTCTCGTGAGGGTTTCCAGAGAACATACCCACAAAGTTCATTTACCAATATACACGGTTTTGTAAAATTTCAAATAATTTAATGGTTTCCAGGAAGGGATTACGGCGTGACCATGGACTGGGTTACGCCGTAATTATGTGGATGACATTTTGAAAATTTTGGGTTAAGTTTAGTTACGACGTAATTGCTGCAACAGTAGCAACAATACCACATAATTACGAGTCAAAGTGACCTCAAAATTTGTCTCCTCGCTGTTATACCCCTGCAAAACCAAGTAAGGAACATACAAACCAACTAATATGCAAAAATTGAAATGAAATAAGACAAAACATAAATTAAAAGATAGGCATGGGGTGCCTCCCATGAAGCGCTTGTTTTTGTTTGAGTCTCTAGCTTGACTCCACCCTTATTTACTAGGTAATCGGGTGTCCATCCCCTCACTTGGGATCAAGTGTGGGTGGAAGTAGCAATAGACACCCTTAGGGTGTAAGTATGCTATAGGATGGGGAAATGATAAATAGAAGGCATACCTTCCAGGAGATATAATGTCCCTATCTACCTTACATGGTTTAGATGTTTTGAACACTCCATATAAGGGACTAATTAGTTGAGTGTGAATGAAAGTCTCGGTATTTAAGATAACTGAATGCACCTGTATTTTCATAAAATTTGAATGAGGTTCCTCAGCGAGAAGTCTTTCAAGCTCTTCTAAATCCTTAGTAGGATTAAAATCGACCTCATCATCAACCACGGTTACATTCAAGATCTCGTCTCCGAATTCATCCAAAAGTTCGTCCAAAATTAATTTAGTAGCCGATGCTACATAATCTTCATTAGGTGGTGTGGTGTGAATGGGTTCTGGGATCAAAGGTTGTACAATTTCGTCTATTTCATCAGGGACGTTAAAAAATTTCCTAATCATTCTACGTCCTAGACCATAATATCCCACATATCAAAAGTATCCCTATCATCACCATCTTCCTCCTGATCCTCCTACCGAATCCTCATCCTGTTCCCAAATACTATCCTAAACTATATCATGCCCCATTCACTTCATTTTTCCAATTTCCTTATTCTAAAATCACCAAGATTTATCAAAGGTCCAAAATCCTTCATACTAGTTGTTTTGGTGTTTGATGGTGGTTTGAGCAAGAAAATTAAGGTGTGAAACCATAAGAGTGATTACTGAGTGGATTCATTCCTAGTCCTTGTTTAGCAACGTATAGATTATATTCTGCTATAATTATATTTTCTACATTGTTTCTCTCATTAGTAGATACTAAATAATTATTAGGATAGGGTTGAATAGGTAGAGTAGGTAAGTAATGAGAATACGAATAGTAAAAAGTATTACTTCTATTCTGGTGAAAAGAGTTAAATTTGGTCTCATAATAAATTGTTGGACTTCTTATGGATCGAACATCATCCCATAATTGCCTTTCTTTTGCAGCTTCATACTCCAAGTACTCGCTAAGTGTCATATTCTCGATATCAGGCTCCATTTTCATGATTTCTGAAAATCAAACACATAATACGAGTAGATTGTGCTCTTACAAGAAAGTAAATGTACTGAAATAAAATATATACAAAACTCAAACTTAAAACCTAATTAGCTCCCTGGCAGCGACGCTAAAAACTTGATGCGTATTTTATTTTAAAATATATTTTTACCAAGTTTTAAATTTATAAAACTCGATCTGCCCGAAAATGCACTAACGGGCAGAGAACCTAATCGTGGGTAGTACAGAATGGTAAATCTGATGTCGTCCTAAGAGCTAAAAGGAGGTTACAAATCTGAGTTTAAGTTGGTTGTCACGTTTAAAAAGTTGTATTGATGAAAAGAATAAATCTTAATTGAAATGAACTAGGAACGAAAGAAGAGAAGGAGATACAGTCCTAATTTTAATGATCTACTTATTCTACTTAATGTAAAATCTAGGATTGAATGATCATCTAATCCTTAATTATCTCGCAAATCCCAGCCCCTATAGCCTTTATAGTGACCGGGATTTGTCCCACTGGTCATGGTGAGTGAGCATCATATTTGGCATTCTTATGGTCAAAGTAATATGCCCAATCCACAATTAGTAAGAAGTAAATGAATCGGAATGATAATTAATAAGACAAGCTTAGCTAAAAACTGTATTCATACAATTAATATTATCGTCAATTAATGATAGTAATGAAAACATGATAATCGAACCAAACTGTATGATGATGATGATCGAGACTGGATTCTTCCTTCTTGGAAGGCTGGAGAGTACTGAAAAATGACTTGAGGAGATGTCTTAGTCGTCCCCTTGTAGGGGAGGGAGAAAGATGATTCTTAAGGCTGAATTTGGCCCTTATTTATAGGCTTCTGAGTGTGTTACGGCGTAATTGATTTATGGGTTACGCCGTAACCTTATTAATGTCGACATTCCAAAATATAGGAAAAAATGGACTTTATGGCATAACCAATTTTTAGTTACGCCGTAACTAGTTTTTGTTACACCGTAAACCCTTCAGTAAACTTATAATAAATGCAATTTTGACTTCTAATTGTTTACGGCGTAACCACAAAAGGTGTTACACCATAACCGTCAAATAATTTCCATAATTTCACGATCTTCATGCAATATATGTGGATCTTTATGGTTACGGCATAACTAGATATTGTGTTACGCCATAACTCTAACTTTGGCAAGATTTCCTTCCATCTATATGGTTACAGCGTAACTAGATATTATGTTACGCCGTAACGTGGTCCTTGATCTTCGTACTTGCTTAATATATGTTACGGTGTAACCATTTTTGGGGTTACGCCATAACATCCTTCATAATTTACACTTTAAGTCCCTTTTCCCTTATTTCTTGTTACTTTCCTGCATTTCACCAAAAAACTACAAAATGATAGAAAATATCTCATTTTTGAGTGTTAGTGAAACATTTGCAAGTAATATAGGAGGTATTTTGCCACCAATAAGTATTAAATATTTGATGTTATCAATGCTTATCAAGTTGTTTTCTGTAAGACAGAATCATGCCTTCAAAGTCTGCACCTTTGACTCAAGCTGTTGTTCGACAAATGATCTAAGAAAGTGTCGATGCCACTATTTTTGCTGAGCGGGCGAGACATGCGAAAGCTAGAAATGATGTTAGAGGATCTGGACTAGTTTGGAGTCAAGATGCCGCACTTGTTGTTCGTGAGTGCACTTTTACTGGATTTATGAAGTGCAATCCTATTATTTTTTGCTATACTGAAGGAGCTGTCAAATTACGAAGATGTTTTAAGAAAACTGAGAGTGTTTTTAGAATCAGTGAATGTGCAGAGGGCAAGAAGGTAAAGTTTGTTGTTGCTACACTACAAGGACCTGCTTTGACTTGGTGGAATTCTAAGTTTGTAATCGTGGGTTTAGAGACTGTGAACCAAATGCATTGGACTGAAATGAAATAATTGATGACTGCAGAGTTTTACCCAATGGAAGAAATTTAAAGAATAGAGCACGATTGTGGAACCTGAGGGTCAAGGAGTATAACATTGTTACTTATACTCACAGATTTAATAAGTTAGCTTTTATGTATCCAAGGATGGTTGAACCAGAAAGTGTGAAAGTGGATGCTTACATCCGAGGATTGTCTGAGAATATCAAGGGTGAGGTCACTTCTTCTAGACCTACCAACTTGAATGAAGTTGTGTGTATGGCCTATAAGTTGATGGAACAAAAGTCACAAGCTAGTGATGAAAGGATTCTGGAAGGAAAGAAGATAAAGTGGGAGAACTTTCAAAGTAAGAACAGTAGTGTAAGAGCAACCACAAGGATAACGCATGCCAATCTTTGCAGAATAACTAAAAGCAAGGGAATGCGCGAGATATGACTACTGCTCTAACTGAGGGAAAGGTGTCTTCTGGATCACTTCTTATGTGTGAATGTTGCTTTACTCGCCATGTTGGTCCATGTATGATCAAGTGCCATAAGTGTAGAAAGGTTGGGCACAGATTAAGGTATTGCAAGGAAAAGAGTGTTGCCACAGGTGCTAACGCTCAGCCTGTTTGGACTTGTTATGATTGTGGGGAGCAAGGTCATACAATGAACCGATGCCCAAAGAAGGTCAAGCAAGAGGAAACGGGAGAAGTTTGTGGCCAAGCTTATGCTATTAAAGATGCTAAGCTGCAAGGTCCGAATGTGGTTACGGGTACATTTTTACTCAATAACCGCTATGCTTCTGTTTTATTTGATTTGGGTTCTGATAGGAGTTTTATGGACACTAGATTTAGTTTCATGCTTGATATCTATCCGATTAAGATAGATACTAGTTACGAGGTAGAATTAGCCGATGGAAGGATAGTTAGTACGAGCACTGTCTTGAAAGGTTACACTTTGAATTTAGTGAACCATCTTTTTTAAATTAATCTCATGCAGATTGAGCTTGGTACGTTTGACGTCATGGTATGGATTGGCTTTTCAAGCACGATGCCGTTATCATTTGTGGCGAAAAGGTTGTTTGTAAACCTTATGGAAACAAGACATTGACAGTCGAAAGTAACAAAGGTATGTCTCGACTAAAGGTCATATCTTTTATTAAAGCCCACAAGTATATTGAACAAGGTTGTCATTTGTTTTTGGCACATGTAACTGAGAAGAAACCAAAGGAGAAACCATTGGAAGACGTGCCTGTAATTTGTAACTTTCCTGAGGTATTTCCTGATGATTTGCCGAGATTACCACTGCCAAGGCAAGTAGAATTTCAAATTGATCTGGTACCAGGGGCTGCACATGTTGCACATGCACCATATCGTCTGGTACCTTCTGAGATGAGAGAGTTGTCGGTACAACTGCAAGAGCTGTTAGAGAAAAGATTTATTTGTCCGAGTTCATCACCGTGGGGAGCACCGGTGTTGTTCGTGAAAAAGAAAGATGGATCTTTCTGAATGTGTATTGTTTACCGAGAGTTGAACAAGTTAAATTTCAAGAATCGTTATCCTCTCCTGAGAATCGAAGATTTACTCGATCAACTTCAAGGTTCGAGCGCGTATTCTAAGATCGATATGCGAGCAGGATATCACCAGTTATGCATTAAAAAAGAGGATATTCTAATTATTGCATTTAGAACTCGGTATGGTCACTTTGAGTTCTAAGTGATGCCATTTGGATTGACTAATGCGCCTGCTGTGTTTATGGACTTGATGAACCAAGTATGCAATCCATATCTTGATGAGTTCGTCATTGTGTTCATCGATGATATTTTGGTTTATTCTAAGGATGAAGAAGAGCATGGAAAGCATTTGAAGATTATTTTGGAGCTGCTTAAGAAGGAGAGATTGTAAGCCAAGTTTTCAAAGTGTGCTTTTTGGCTAGATTCAGTACAATTCCTTAGTCATGTGGTTGATCGTAATGGTGTTCATGTTGATCCTGCCAAGATCGAAGCCATTAAGATTTGGGCTGCACCAACGATGCCAACGGAGGTGAGGCAATTTCTTGGATTGGTTGGTTACTATCAGAGGTTCATTGAAGGCTTTTCTTTAATTTCTAATCCACTGAATAATTTGACTTAGAAAGATAAGAAATACGAGTGGGGAAAAGAAGATGAGGAAGCTTTTCAGACATTGAAGCAGAAGTTGTGTAGTGTACCAATCTTAGCGTTGCACGAAGGAACATAAGAAATTGTGGTTTATTGTGATGCATCACTTAAGGGTTATGGAGCCGTGTTGATGCAAAGGGAAAAGGTGATAGCGTATGCTTCACGACAATTGAAGGTCCATAAAGGGAATTACACTACTCACGATTTGGAATTGGGAGCCGGTGTTTTTGCTCTTAGGTTATGGAGACATTATTTATATGGAATGAGGTGTGTGGTTTTCACCGATCACAAGAGCCTACAATATATTTTGAATCAAAAAGAGCTTAACTTGAGACAACGATGATTGATTGAGTTGTTAAGTGATTATGATTGTGAGATTCGGTATCATCCTGGAAAAGTGAATGTTGTGGCTGACGCCTTAAGCTAGAAGAAAAGGAATATGCCATTGCTTGTTCGAGCTTTGATGATGACCTTTCACAACGAGCTGCCTTAGCAAATCCTTGAAGCTCAAAAAGAAGCGCTAAAGAAGAAGAATGTGAAGGCAGAAAATTTGGGGAGATTGATTAAGCAAATATTCCAGCTTCGCCCTAATGAAACACGTTGGTTTAGAAACCATGTTTGGTTGTTGTGATTCGGCGGATTGAGGGATTTGATTATGCATGAGTCGCATAAGTCCAAGTATTCTATCCATCCGTGATCAGACAAGATGTATCAAGATTTGAAGCTGTTATATTGGTGCCGCGTATGTTAGCAAGTGTTAGCAAGTGTTTGACTTGTGCGAAGGTTAAAGCTGAGCATCAAAAACCATCTGGATTGCTGCAAAAACTTGAGATTCCTGTTTGGAAATAGGAAAGGATTACTACGGATTTTGTTAGTGGACTGCCTAGAACGCCGAGTGGGTATGATACGATATGGGTTATTGTCGATCGACTGACCAAATTAGCTCATTTCCTACCAATGAAGAAGACTAATACTATAGAGAAGCTCACGTAACTTTATTTAAAGGAAATTGTGTATAGACATGGTGTTCCTATTTTGATCATTTCGGATCAAGATAGCAATTTTACATCGAGATTCTGGAAATCGCTTCAGAAAGCGTTAGGGATGAATTTGGATATGAGTACCGCTTACCACCCTCAAATGGATGGTCAATGCGAAAGGAATATACAAATGCTTGAAGATATGTTGCGTTCCTGTGTGATCGACTTTAAAAGTAGTTGGGATCGACATCTGCCATTGGTCGAGT
>BQNB010180111.1:0-12709 GCA_026074375.1 Tanacetum coccineum | reverse complement strand
TCAACAAAACCTAGCTGATCACTTGACGAAGGGTCTGGCTAGAGACTTGGTTATAAAGTCTGCTAAAGGGATGGGATTAAAGTCGAATTAAGTCGTTAAATGCTAGGACACCCGACTCCATACTAAGGAAACTTGGCAGTTGAGTTCAATGTGGAAAGCTGAACATTCAGAGGACTAAAGCACATGTTTTACATATCATCCCAGGGATGTGCTTGGAACCTGCTAAAAGGAGGATGAAGTTGCTAACTTCTTAATGGTTAGCAGGAGCATGAATAAAGAGGAACCGCCTATGTAAATGTTGGGGTTTTGCCGCCTCAGGGATCATGGACTTTGGGTCTTATAACATTTTTGAATTGGATATGGACACATGGCTATGTATTAGTGTCAGGAGCGTTTAAGTGTTTGAAAATTTGTGTGTATTTACCTTCAGTACTCAAATGGGTTGAAGGGTTCAATTCTTAGAACACCCTGATTCTCGATTATTTGAATGTGTATTTACTAAGATGGAAATTCAATCCTCAGGACATTTTCATTTATGCACTTGTTTGTTTTATGTGTTATTTCCATGCAAAAGGAATTGTACTAAATTGGGGAGGAGTGTCAGAAATTTAGTTCAATAGTAGGGATCTGTTCATTCCGGTATCTGGGGTGGAGGTATGGAGTATACACCCAGAGGTCCCTGAACACCCTGACTCAGATAGTGGTTAAGGGAATTCTAGTTGCTGATGAACTTCAGTGAGTTAACTCCTTTAGGAGTTAGACTCTGGACTGAAGGATATTCATTAGAGGGCTGATGACTTCAGCTTTGTAACTCAAAGAGTAATCCATCAGAGGAAGTATCCTCAGCAGGTTAGCCCATCAGATGTTGTTTCAGTATTAAACCATTAGCAGGTATGCTCCTCAGCGGGCTAGCTGATGCTTCAGGACACTGAATGATAAACCCTCTAGATAGAATCACTGACGTATAACTACTTTGACCATTTCTTATGGTAAGTAGCAATCACACTTAATGACCACAGTCATAATGGTCATATAACCACTAATTCCTGAAGTCAAGGAGGCTATTTGTGAAAGATATTATATTCTCCATATATATCGCACAAATCTTTTGTCTAGGGTTTTGAGTTATCTCTATTATAATTGGCAATGGTCACATAACCATTGTGATAGTAGTGAAGAACTGCATGAAACATACACATAAACATAAACACTTGGATGCGCTAGGGTTCTTGATTGTTGCCTCAAACAAGAACATACATTTGGTCTTATCCCAAGTAGATATTCGTGATACCCAGGCATTAGGGTCGAATAGTTTACTTTGGAAAGTGATTACACGATTCCAAGTGATATCTGGTAGCCAATCTTGGTACGTAGCTAGGTCTTTGATTATCTTTACCCTGATCTGGGATCACAACTCCAACATATTAATGTATGTATATGTATGTTGATGTTTTGTTTTTGGCTTTTTTGTAAAAGTAGATTATGTGTATTTAGGTTAGGTTATTTTACTTTGTTTTTGTTGTTGTGTTTTTGTAAAAATGGATCGTATAGCTCACACGCATACATTGAAGAAGCAACACGACCAGTTTGCGCTTTTTATACTAGCCAAGAATGTATGCTTGTTGTGCGTGTTTCCGTTTTGTTAATTTGTTAATATCAGATATCAATTTTGTACATCAGATATTATTGAGATTGTACGTTTGGAGGTTATTGGGGTTTGATGAAGCTGTTTAGGGCTGTGAAGAACGTATTGTGCGGGAAGGTAAGGTTTTCGGTTTTTATGTAGTTTTTATTAATTTGTGTTATATGTTTTGTTGTTATCTGTGATTTTGCTTTTATGATTTGCCTCATTTATGAGAAATCATTATTCGTTGGTGCCAGATATTTAAGTTTCGTTTGATGATTTTCCAATTAATTTGCCTATTATTCTATGCCAAAAATATATTGAACAAAATAAAATTATGGATGTGTGTTTGTGTTTGTTTAAGCTTTGTGATATCTTTTTCGGCCAACTTTTATTGTTGTAAAATTATATACTTTCATTAGATTAAAAAGTTTAGATATGATGGTAAAACATGATTAGTTTGCTATGTTAAATGCTTTAAATTGTTTTGTCAAGTATTAATAAATGTTGTTTTGAGTTTTGGTTTTAGCAATTATTACTTATTCACCTAAAATTTTTATATGTTTTGTTGATTTAGGATTGATATGTATGGTTGGAATTGTAATGTGGTAGGGACATCCCTTAAAAAGTGTATAAATATTTTGGCCAAATGTTGGTTTTGCAGCTGTTTTTTGCTAAAACGTGCAAAAGCGGATAAAAAGGGTACAAAACGATCAAAAAGCGTATGTAAGGTATAAAAACGGATTAAATCGGACGAAAACGTATAAAAACGGACAAAAATGTACAAAATCGTACATAACGGACGCAAATGTACAAAAACGTATAAAAACTAATGAAAATGGATAAAAACAAACGAAAATGAATAAAAACGTACTAAAAAGTATAATAGCGGATAAAAACGTATAAACAAGAAATTTGGACCATTTTGCCCACCGGATTTTATTTTGTTAGAGAAAAGAAATAGAGAATGGTAAAATGGGATTTTCTGTTTTTTCATATAAAATTGAAAAATGAGAATTTCATTTTTTTTTGAAAAATATTGAAAAAAATACGATTAAACAGGTTTTCAGTCTTTTCAATTTTATATGAAATTTTTTTTAAAAAAATAAAATATTTTTTCCCAGCTAAATACACCTTTGCTTTTTATTTCTTCTTTTTCTTGCCTCTTTCTCCCCTTTAATGAAACTGGTTATGACATAAAAAACAAAGTTGTAATATTTCATTATTTTGACCCTTCCAATTAGCTTGGAGGTGGTCGATCCAATAGAGAATAGGGCCCGTTTGGTATCCGGTAATAACTACCAAGGAATGAGTTTGAAACCAATTGATGTTGTTTGGTTAGTGGGCCTAGGTATCAAATATAGATATGAAATCACAATATGTGTTGTACACCATACCACTCAACATAGACTCCTATAGTCAGGTTTCTAAGCTTTTCCATAACTTACTATGTTCATTTTTATTATCACCAACAAAAAAACCCATTTGATCACAAGGTAGGTTCTTGCGTCAACACCATCACTGATTTGTGCCACCATTGTTGTTGGTTTTCTAACAAATCTTACCATATGCATCAACCCCACTGTATCGTTGACTTTCTGGCCGTCATCAGTCTTCAACAAAGTCAATGCGATAATTAATTTACTATTTCATATGTTGTTCTTTGTTGTCAAGCTACTCATCCCCAAGTTATTGATCTTGCGCTTTTTAACCATCAATAATTCGTTTGGGGTGTAGAATTTTTACCCATGAAAATGATTTTCTTTACACTACTAATTTTGGATTTTTGGTATAAAAGTGGTCACATACTCTTGAACTAGTTACTTAAGCATTTGTTTGTTTGTTAAGATTTATACACCATGGCTGGTTTGGAATCGGGAAGCAAGCTCAATGAGTTGTTAGAGATTCACTTTTGTAAGCTATTTGTTTTGTTTTATAATTGAAAGTTTTATGTTTGTTTTAGTTAACTCCATTTGTGTAAGTAATTTTTTGGTCTTCTGGGTATATTATTGATGAATGAAGATGGATGAATAGCATTTGAACTTTTGTTTCCAAAGCTTGCTTTTCAAACCAAACGTGTTTATAGAAAATGATATTTGAACTCATACCAATACTCATTCCACCTTATATTTTGTAACACCCGTAAAAATACCTAATTTTTTGTTGACTTTTCCATGTACTAGTTTGACTTTTACAATTTCGTGTTGATCTTGTACTTTACCAGGAATTTTCCCGCGTTTAATTTAGAATCGTTACCGGACGCGTTCCGGTTTGCTATTTAATGTAGTCTTTCGGTACATACCTCGTTTTTACGTTTCAGTTAGATATTTAAATTTTCATATTTTTCAGTCAAGTTAGCAAGCGTTTTTAGTTTTTCGTATATCATAAATGGCCCTAGTGAGATATTATGTGCATGGAAAATATCTAGAATTCAAATAATACTGTTAGCCTCAATTTATTGAGTCGAACAAGGAAGCTCGGTCACTCTACGATGGAGCTTCGGTCTTTAATTAGTTAACGTTGTAATAAGATAATATCGGGAATCGGGCTCGATAGTTAATCTAATATTGTATATGTTTCGGGTTTAATCCCAAACAAAACCCGAGCCCGGGTCCTAGTTAAATATCCCGCGCGTCACATTAAATGTGTAGGGGTATATATATATTTAGATATTTTCTAAAAATATCTAAATATATATAGATATTTTCTTTTTAGAAAATATCTAGTTTTCATTTTTCTAATCTATCTAAATCTCTTCTCTCTCTCTCTTTTCGATTCTCTCTCTCTCTAGTTTCTTTGATTCGTGGTTCGGGTTATGAAGTGAAAGTATTAATCGGGAACCTACAGTTGCAATTTCGGGACAACCACAAGGACGATCTATGTACTTAACTCTTATTTTTATGTAAACAAAATCCACTTTGGCGGGAAATTATATCGTTAAAGTTTAAGAAAGACAATACATTTGGATTATGATCATGTCCCTTTCCTACTTCATTTTTATATATTTCTGTTTATGTCATTAGGTTTTCACAATAATAACAATTGAACAAGTCTCAAATGTACAACATGCGACTATGAACGGATTTTAGTGGAGATCGGGAAAGGCCACGACCGTCTCAAACTTTAAAGTTTTATTTATATTTGCTTAAAGGAAATGTTACTTTGACCATCCCAAATTAACTGACATAGCAATCGGCTCTCCCAATAAATTTACCCAAATTCCGTTTATGCATGCGACCTAATTTATACATGAAACCAAACGTGAACCATCACCTGAATAAATCTAATCCGCACATTTATACTAGACTTTTAGTTATAACATAGACACTCGGTCGTTTGATTAAAAAACACCGCACGTTAACTTATAAACCGTTAATAATTTGATGTTTACTAATTAATCAGCCAAGTTAGGCCTTGGTAAGCCTCATATTTCGAAGCTACAAAACACATTTTTGTTTTCGCAACATGGTTCACAAAATTCAAATTTCAAGTAAATTATCTACTCGTAGCTTCAAAATTTGAATTGGATTGTAGATGTAACATTCTTCCCTCATGACATGGATTAAATATTCATGTAAATCTTGTGCACTATTAGATCAACTGCATATATGTTGGTACTAGAATTTGAAAAAAAACAATTATATGATCAAAGTCTAAACTCATATAAAAAGTTTGAATGTGTGTTTAAATGTCATAATAAGACAAATTATAAGCTTTCATATTCATCAGTTAGTACACCAAGATTTGTAAGACTTAATCTTCACTATGCATAATCTTATAAAAGTTTAAACATAGTACAAAAATATTATTATTATTATTATTTGATTGATTCTTAACATCGTTTTGCTAATTAACGGTAAAAACTAATCAATCATATACGATATATAAATCTCATTCAAACACGAAGTTTAAGATGTCAGAGAAAGAATATTTCATCTTTCCATTTGCTTTTTTATTCGCATACTCATTTGTGTTAGTAATCATTTAATGGCATCTAGTGAAAAAAAAATACATACTAGAATTATTAACTTTGTTTTCTAGTATACGGTAAAACTAAGCTCTAAAGTAGTTTAGTACTTTTGGTGGTATGATCTTAAGATTTTCTAATATAAAATTTTCAAGTTTTCAGAGTATAATTTATTAGCGTAAACGTTTTTCGATTGGGCGTACGTTCTTCACCGCTAACTCAACATCACAACAACCTTTCTATCTACCACCTACTCGGAATGAATATGTGTAATAAAACACCAACTTCGCAAAATAAAAATATCCACTTAAACACAATCATACCCCACAATATCACACATACGCAAAAACAATATCTCAGTTGCCTGCTCAACTGAGTTATGTGCAAAGTTTGTCGGCGATCTAGTCGTGAAGCGGTAATGTAACAAAGGACAATCAAATTGTAGAGAGGACGCGTTGTCCAACCTTTACTACAGCCAATCTGTGTCGAAAAAATTAACCTTATGTTAAACACCAAACATGTCTTATGTTTAATTATAGAGTAAACTGCAAAATACATCCTTGTGGTTTTATGTTTCTCACGAAATACATCCCTGATCGAAACTATTAGCAGTTTAATTTATCGTTATTGTTTAATTATGTTTATCGCCTTATACTTGTTTATGTGCTTGTACATGCGACATATCATTCAACTGGGTCTAGGGAGACCTAACCAGTAACCTAGATGCCGGGATGGCTCTCCATGTTGTGTTTTATATGCCCGGACCAATCGAATCATAAATGACACCTTATTATTACTCTTTGATTATGAGCTTAGTTGACCGGCAGGTGATCCCGATATGTTCAACAGTATTGTTCATTATTAATTGGTAAGATTTTGGTGGTGGACTTACGGGTATATTATAACATCAAGCTTTATGTGGTAATAGTCCCGGTGGGCTAGGGTTATTAATAGGATCACCATGGCTTTAATTCCCTATGGTAGATTATAATTAAACTATAGGATGCTTTATGCGGATGCGTTAATCATGACAGGATTGTTCGTGTCTAGGTCTTAGGAAGAAGTGCCGCCTAAGTCTTAAGAATGATATACCGCATCGAGATAAGCAGCCATTGAACTAATTAATCAAACCAACATTTAATCAGATTTAACCCGCCCCCCCCCCCCCAGGCCCCCATACCAGTTTTCTATTATTTGGCTCGTTCCGCTCTTTTGTCTTGTGTTATTGCTTTAGTGTGTATTGTGCTTAGAATTGATATTCTTCACCATAAACCTATGCCAGTCTCTCATAAGCTGAAAACCCCCATTTACCTCTAGTAAATATGTATAGCATAAGTTTAACCAGTAATTAGACTAATCTAGATAGAATAAAATACTGATAGAATAATAGGTTAACTCTCACTCTTAGTGTTCGACATCTACTACACGATGTGCTAATATTGACCAGGTTACTTCTGCCCGTAAAAGGTGTTGTCTTTAGTTAGTCGGCTAAATATAGAAATGTAAACCTGATAAATCATTAATAACACCTATACAAAGACACCATCACAGTTTTTAGCGCCGCTGCCGTGGATGTGGATTAGTTTATCTTTATTCTTTTTAGTATTTCTAACCTTTAATTATTTAGTGGTAAAATTATTTAATTCTGTTTTTTAATAGCTAATTGTTTTAGTTAATTGTGTGCTTTAATTTATTGCATTTAATTGTGTTTTATATAGTATTATGTTCTGACTGATCACTTGATACGGCGTATCCACCAGTTGGATACGGCGTGATTAATTTCTACTCAGGACATCAAATGTTGTTTTACTGTCTATACGGGTATTTGTTCTTTCCAAACATATGGGTATTCATGTGAACTCAATACGGCGTACTGCATATCAAAAGACGCATAAGCGTATTAAATAAAAACCAATAGATTACGGGTTATCGCGTCATCTGATCAGTTATACAAAATCTAAGAATTGATTTCCGGGTTATTATTCTGTATTCCTTTCGTAAGAGCATATCCCCCCCCCCCTCCCCCCCCCCCCTCCCCTCCCTCCTAATTAATTCTCTGTTACAGGTGGGGCATGACACGAAGCTCTACTAAAGAACTTAGCTCGACTCTTGAAACACCTGAACGATATTCCCGCTAGGAAAGAGGCTTTCTAGATAACCTCAGCCTTGTGGAAAATTAAAATCCACTGGAGGACGATCAACTTTTTGAAATCAAAGAGCATATAGAAGAAGAAGTTACAGAAATAATGGCGGAAACAATGGAACAATACATGAGCAAAACCCGAGAGGATGACGGGTCGGGAGTAACTAGGCCACAATCAACCAAGGACCACCCCCTTTTGAATGAAAGGGGTAATTTCTTAAAGAACTTCGTGGCAACACTTTCAGTGGCTCGGAACAAGAAGATGCAAATGAGCACATCGAAAAGGTTCTCACGATTGTTGACTTATTTCACATCCCAAAAGTAACTTGTTAGCCTCAATTTATTGAGTCGAACAAGGAAGCTCGGTCACTCTACGATGGAGCTTCGGTCTTTAATTAGTTAACGTTGTAATAAGATAATATCGGGAATCGGGCTCGATAGTTAATCTAATATTGTATATGTTTCGGGTTTAATCCCAAGCAAAACCCGAGCCCGGGTCCTAGTTAAATATCCCGCGCGTCACATTAAATGTGTAGGGGTATATATATATTTAGATATTTTCTAAAATATCTAAATATATATAGATATTTTCTTTTTAGAAAATATCTAGTTTTCATTTTCAAAATATCTTTTTTTCTAAAATCTATTCTCTCTCAACTCTCTCTCATCTCTCTCTCTTTTCGATTCTCTCTCTCTCTCTAGTTTCTTGTTTCGTGGTTCGGGTTATGAAGTGAAAGTGTTAATCGGGATCCTACAATTGGTATCAATCGCCTCGGGTGGATTTCGTGGTTTTTTTTGTTGTGATAAGCCTATAGGGATCGGCAGTTTGGTTGGGTTCTTTGTGGCATTCGGTAAGCATTTTTGTTCGTGGCTCATTTTATTGTTGAAAACGCCAAGTTAGAGCTCAACGAGTCGAAAGACGTTAGCACCGAACCAGTGAAAAACGTTGGAACCGAACGAGCGGACTCGAACAAGCGTCTTCGAACGAGAAGAACCGAACGAGCGGATCGAACTAGCGGACCGAACGAGCGGACCGAACTAGCGGAATCGAACGAACGGACCGAACTAGCGGATCGAACGAGCGGATCGAACTAGCGGATCGAACGAGCGGATCGAACGAGCGGATCGAACGAGCGGATCGAACGAGCGGATCGAACGAGCGGATCGAACGAGCGGATCGAACGAGCGGATCGAACGAGCGGATCGAACGAGCGAATCGAACAAGCGGAATCGAACGAGTGGGATCGAACGAGCAATTTTTTTTGGACCGAACGAAATTTTTTTTAGAAAACTTGTGTGACGAAAAGGGTTTCAGTAAAACAGCCATAACTTTTGATCCGTAAGTCCGTTTTAGGCCCGTGACCTCTCAAATCGAAGAGAAAAACGAGACGGATCACGCTCACTTTGTCCATAATTTTCATTCTCACACCTCCTACTAACGGAACCCATATACGGTCCATAAAGTGAAAACTCCCTTCTTAATTCCTTTCCATTTGTTGATCTAACCCTTGTAGCTTTTCTGCAAGTACGTTCTCTTGCTTGAACACCTCACCCTGGGCTGCCAGTATCATTCCTCTTATTCTAGGTTGAATAGTCATAGCCATTGTTCGTACACGTCTAGGTTTCACTCGTTCCTTCCTACTTAGCACATCAGCCACCACATTCGCCATACCTGGATAGTAACAAATTCATAATCTTATCATAAATACTCAATCCACCATCCCTTTTGGCGCATATCAACTCCTATGATCAAAATTTTGTTTGAAGCTCTTGTGATCCATGTAGATGACACTCTTCGTACCATATTGATATCATCAAATAACGTCATACTTTACTATCATTTATCCCACGTATTTTACCCACTTTTATATAATTATTGCAAGATATTAGTTCTTAATTGCTTAAAGTTTATTATTGTAGTAATTATGGAGTCACTTGTGAAGAAGAAGCAAAAGGCGCAATTCTAGAGCTTAAATGAACACATTTGAAGAATACTATTTTCTGCACCTATACGCCGTATCCAGCAATGAAGATACGGCGTATCAGCGCCAGCTCAGCACAAGAAATGCGCAATGATCAATTCCCGATCTAGCGTATCCACTACAACCAATACGCCGTATGCGCAGTTGTTTATCAGTCAAAGATACGCATTTAATATGATTGATGGTAATTATCTTAATTGATTTGATCTTATCGCAGACTCTAAGGAAATTAACCCCTCTCGCCGTATCCACTTATCCTTTTTCGGGTTTACATGGTATTTCAGTACTATAAATACACAACTCAGAAACGAGTTTTAGAGTGCAATATCACATTCTCTGTATAGTATACAAACCTAAAGTCAAATTTCTTAAGACAGAGATAAGCCAAGGTCGAGCACTACTCCTAATTCCATAGAAGAAATCGTGTAATTCTTACTTTCTTAATCATTCGATTTTTAATTGTTTGATCACGTTGTAATAATGACAATGATTGTGGGATAATACCCTCGGGTATTAGCCATGTTAATGAAGATTATAATGTTTGGTTTCTTTTAATTCGGCTTCGCGTATTTATCGGTATTGTTTTAATTATGTTTATGCTTATACTTGTTTATGTCTTGTACATGGACATATCATCAACTGGGTCTAGGCGAGAACCTATCCCCCCCAGTACCTAGGATGCCGGGATGGACTCTCCATGTTGGTTTTATATGCCCGAACAAATCGAATCATTAATATGGACAACCTTATTTATACTCTTTGATTATGAGCTTAGTTGACCGGCAGGTGACCCGATACTTGTTCAACCAGTATTATTCATTTATTAATTGGTAATGATTTTGGTGGGGGACCTACGGCGTAGAATATAACGTTATAAGCAATAAGGGGGTAAAGTCCCGATGGGTAGTGTATTCATTGGATCATCCTATGGCTTTAAATTTTCCATATGGTAGATTATAATATAAAACTATTAGGATGCTTTATGCGGATGGCGTTTATGTCATCGACAGGATTGTTGTGTCTAGGTCTTAGGAAGAGTGCCGCCATGTCTTAATAATGATATTAACCGATCGTGATAAGCAGCCTCATTGCACTAATTAATTCAAACCAACTTTATCAGATTTAACATGGTAATAACTGTTTTTCTATTATTTGGCTCGTTCCGCCTCTTTTGTTTGTGTTATATTTGCCTTTAGTGTGTATTGTGCTCTAGAATTGATATTTGTCACCTAAACCTATGCAAGTCTCTCAAGCTGATAAACCCCCCCTTTACTCTAGTAAATATGCTATTAGCATAAAGTTTAACAGTAATTAGAACTATTAAGATAGAATATAATACTATATAGAATAATAGGTAACTCTCACTCTAGTGGTAGACATCTACTTACACGAAGCCTAAATCTTGACCGGGTACTCTGCCCGTTAAAGTGTTGTCTTTAGGTTAGTCGGCTAAATATAAATGTAAAACCTGATAATCATAAATAACACCTATACAACGACACATCAAGGTTTTTGGCGCCGCTGCCGGGGAGTGATTAGTTTAATCTTTATTCTTTTTTAGTATTTTCTAACCTTTAACTTATTTAGTGTAAATTTATTTAATTATGATTTCTATAGCTAATTTTTAGTTTAATTGCGTGCTTTAATTTATTTGCATTTAATTGTATTTTATAAAGTATTCTGTTCTGACTGATCACTTGATACGGCGTATCCACTAGTTGGATACGGCGTATCTAACCTTCTGCTCAGGATAGCGTATTGTTTTTACAGTCTAAACGGCGTATTTGTTCTTCCCAAACATATGCCGTATTCAGTTGAACTCAATAAGCGTACTGCTATTCAACAGACTCATACAGCGTATTACTAATCAATAGAATACGGCGTATCGGTCATCTGATACAGTATACAAAACTAAGAATTGATTTCCGTGTTTAATATTCTGTATTCCTTCTCGTAAGAGCATATCCTACTAATTAATTCTCTGTTTCAGGTGGTGCATGACACGGAGCTCTACTAAAGAACTACTCTCACCTCTTGAAAACCCTGAACGAGTACTAATTCCGTCAAGATGGAAGCTTTGCGATAACCCAAGCTTGTGGAATTAATCCACCGGAGGATGATTACTTTCTTGAAATCAAGAGCTTATTAGAAGAAGAAGTTACAGAAATAATGGCCGGAAAACAATGGAACAATACATGAGCAAAACCCGAGAGGATTACGGGTCGGGCGTCACTAGGCCCACAATCAACCAAGACATCCCTTTTGAATGAAAGGGGTAATTTCTTAAAGAACTTCGTCTTAAAAGTCTAATCAACATATTCAGAGAAAAAACTTTATCGATGATGAAGTCAACATCGTTGGTAAATAAGAATTTTAGTTCAAGATTATACTTTGTGTTAGCCTTAATTTATTGAGTCGAACAAGGAAGCTCGGTCACTCTACGATGGAGCTTCGGTCTTTAATTTGTTAACGTTGTAATAGGATAATATCGGGAATCGGGCTCGATAGATAATCTAATATTGTATATGTTTTGGGATTAATCCCAAGCAAAACCCGAGCCCGGGTCCTAGTTAAATATCCCACGCGTCGTAGGGATATATATATATTTAGATATTTTCTTTTCAAAAAACATCTCATATATATATAGATATTTTCTTTTAGAAAATATCTAGTTTTCATAATATCTAAGTTTTTCATTAATCAAAATATCTTTTTTTCTAAAATCTTTTCTCTCTCAACTCTCTTCTCACTCTTCTCTTTCTCTACTCTTTGCTCTCTTTCTCTTTTCTTATTTCGATTTGTGTTTGTAAGTGGTAAATCAGAACCTACAATTGGTATCAATCGCCTCGGGTGGATTTCGTGGTTTTTTTTGGTGTTGTGAGCCTATTGGATTCGGCAGTTTGGTTGTTTAATCACTCGGCAAACATATTTTTTCGTGGCTCATTTTGGTGTTTCAAACGCTTTGTTAGAGCTCATAGACTCTAGGCGTCATT